>CAUYSK010022268.1:0-14960 GCA_963575035.1 Avahi laniger | reverse complement strand
CAGTGAGCTATGATGACGCCACTGTACTCTGGCCTGGGCAACAGAGCAAGACTCTGTCTCAAAAAACAAAACAAAATACCCCCAAAACCCCAGAACCCTTTGTTGACTCCATGGACTTCAAGACAAACATCTTTGGCCCCTGACTGCAGTTCCTCTGGACTCATGTCTTGCTACTTCTTTTCCACATACATATGCATGTTCTCTCACCTCTGGGCCTTTTTGAATATTTCTTCATCTCAACTCTTCACCCCTATCCCTTCCCTCGACTACCTCTTGCATCTTCTTCAGAACTTAGTATAGAAATCACTTTCTACAGAAATCTTCCAGATGCTGAGTTTCAAGTCAAGCCTTAGTAAAAGAAAAAAAAAAAAGAAATCTTCCAGATGGTGGCAAGGCTCAGATAAGATCTTCTTTGTCCCCCTTCGTGCCTGTTCTTACCCCATCATAGCACTTCATTTTGCTGGATTACTTATTTACTTCTCTGACTTCCCTCGCTGGCCCCTAAGCTCCGTGGACTGTACAGCACTAGTAATGCAACAGTCCTGTCCTCAAGGAAGGCTGGGAGGAATCTTAATCTTGCCTCTAAAACAGTTCTGGGGAGGATGCCGCACATACAGCTCTATCATATGTTGTTGTAATCCCAACCCAAATCATTAGACAAGGATTGAGACCAGAGACCTATGGTGAATTAATTTTCTATTTCCTAGGGAACCATAAAAATGCTACCCACATTGTCTTGTAACCATCTCCTATCTCAGGTACGAGCATCCTTACTTAGCAAAGAATACTAAGCCTAGAGAATAAGTGCCAAGGGCTAGTAGGCGAGGGGACACGGTGATGAGCAAAATAGACGAACTCTGGCTTCAGAGCTTACACAGACATCACTCAGCCAAACACACACAAGGATGTAGTGAAAACCCTGATAGATGCTACCAAGGAAAAAGTTCCTGTAAAGCTCCTCAGTGGGGAGCCTGGATGGACGGGCAAATGTAGAACCACCTCCCTGAGAAAGTGACGTACGAGGCAAGGTTGACAGACTATACAGGACTTAACGAGGCTGAGGCCGAGAAGAAGGCAGATAGGAGTGGGGCCTTTCCCAGTCCGAGCTTAAGGAGAGAGGGTGGAGGTCGGCTTTTGCAGGCACTGAGAGGACAGTAGGGCGGGAGCACTTCCAGAAGAGAGGGGGTGGCTGGAAGGTGGGCAGATGCTGCCTGGATGCTCGCAGAGGGCCACACCGTGTCTTCCTCAGGACAAATCCTAAGGGAAAGCCGAACGTATGGCGTTCCGGGACGCTGAGACAGTGAGGTAGACCTGAACGCAGACTGGGAGCCGGGCCGTCTCGGGTTCGGATCTGGTGTCACAGCGACTGTGGCTGAGGAACATTAATAATAAAGTGAAGTGATGAAGTCCTGAGGCTCTTGCCCTCACCTCAGCCACTGAGTTCAGCTGAAGCCTAAAAGCGATTTTTCACTTTGCGAAAGGATTCACTATAAGCTTCCTTTAAATATTTGCCCCTACTGCACCTAGAATAGATTTGATTGCCGTAGGCAAATCACACAATTCTGGAGGGGCTCCCTTTCGTGGAGCTGTGAACCTGGCTGTGACTATTCGTAGTAAGCTGGCCATGACATAGTGATAACAGATCTCAGAGCAAACTATAGGGTATGAAAATCGTTGCCAAAAAGCCCAGAATCTTCAGTAGAAGTCTCAGAGTCCTACGAACTTTGAGAGAATGTGTTAATTGGAAGAAAAATGAGCCTTGCCTTCCCTCCTGCCTTGCTCCCTGCCCACCTAGGCCCCAACCTCAAATCTTTAAATGATATGGACCAGCAGAGGCCAGTGACATAAAGACAGCTTCTCCCTCCCTCCCTCCTCTTCAGAGCTGGCGGGCAGTGGTCGGAAAGGTTTCTACTCTTCCTCAAAGACCCTCAGAGGGTACTCTCTTGTGGCAGGCTCTCAGCCCTCCTGCTCTGAACCAGCTGCTCCCACCTTGAGACCTTTTTCTGTCTTCCCTCCTTCAAGTTGTGTGTAGGTAAGTATGAGTGTGATTGTGTGTATTTGATTTTGAAAGTGTCTTCGAAGAATCCTATGGACAGCTCTAATTTCTGTGTTTCTACCTGACCTCTACTCCTCCTTTTAGAAGGAGTTAGATTGTGGAATGGGAAGGTTAGGGTATATCCAGACAGGGCAAGTCTTCTTTCTGGAAAACATAGTACCTTGGCATGTAGCCCAGGACATGGGAACCAAAGTGGTGGTTGAGGGAAAGACCAGAGAACTGTGCTCGTGAGAGCATCTGTGTGGAATGCTGGATGCAGTCCACATTCATCTTGCCACTCCTCACTTACTCTCCCTCTTCACATATAAGGGTCTACCCTTGGCGGTTCAGGCATCAGCGCTGGTTTCCCTTCTGTGCCAAAGAGCAGAAGAAAAGAGGCCTGAAGAAGGGAAAGAGTTGTGCTCAGGGAGGAGCAGGGTCTTCAGCCACCACTGGAGTGATTTTCTTTGTACTGTGGTTGTTCTCTCCATCGCTCTGTTAGTCTGTGGTCCAGGAGGGCAGGGACAAAGTCACATTCTCCTCTACATCCCAAGCTTTCCACAGAGCTCAGTAACTATTTGCTGAACAAATGAGTAACCAAACAACACAGCCATCAGGTTGCCTGTATGGTGATTCTTAGACACAAAAAGATGATGAAGGAAGGACTGAAAGGTTTGAGGAATTTGGAGAAGGTGGCTCCCATGACAAGTAAAGGAAAGAAAAGGAATGATTGTGCATAAAAACGAAACAAGGTTACTGATTTTGAATAGAATCTACTCACTACTAGGGTAAAACTCTAGTGCTTTTATTTAACACTTTTATGAAATCCGTCAGGATCAAGTTAATGATCCATTCATCCTGGTTATAGAAAATAAATAGCCTAAGGTCTTTATTTAGATCTACTTTGAGATTTAAACCCTTAAGTCTCCAGAGAGGTGATACTGGGAATTTAGGAAGAAGAATCATCCTTGAAGAATTTTTGAGCTGGACTCTCAGAGAGCATGCATACCCTTGGCTAAGCTCAACATGTGCGGGCCCAAAGCCTCCAGAGGTGCTCCTTACGCACATAGAAGGAGCTTTGAAAACGTGGCTCCATATTTTTAGTTTCCTGAATTTTTTTTTTCAGGCCAGGAGAGCAGAGGCAAACACATATTGAAAAATACTAAATAACTGTCCTGTGCTAGTGGAAACTGCCTTGGGTCTGTGATGGAGTTGAGGATACTGCCTATCTTCTCAGCAGTGGTTCTGAAATCCTTCCCATTTGGTACTACGCAGCATTGGTCTACAGTTTGTTTGGCTATAAAACAGGAAAGTGTTTTTCTTGCTTGGATACTGTTATGAGTGGAATTGTAGCCCCCACAAACAGAATGTTGGAGTCCTCACTCCCAGCACCTCAGAATGTGACTTCATTTGGCAATAGAGTCTTTAGAGAGATAATAAAGTTAAAATGAAGCCATTAGGGTGGGCCCTAATCCAATGTGACTGATGTCCTTATTAAAGGGGGAAACTTGGATACAAAGACAGACGTGCACAGAAGGAAGGAAATGGGAAGAGAACAGGGAGATGGCCATTTAAAAGGCAGGGAACACCTCAGGCTACCAGAAGCCAGGAGAGAGGCCTGGAACAGATTCTTCGTCAGTGCCTTCATAGGAAACACCTGCTGACACCTTGTTTTCAGACTTCTGGCCTCTAGACTGTGAAACTGTAAATTTCTACTGTTCACCCAGTTTGTTGAATTGTGTTACTGGAACCCTAGGAAACTAACACAGTTATTTTAAAAAGTAGATTTTATAAGTCTTTTTCCAAGAAATCCCTGTAGGTAATAATTGGTTCTTCTCAAGAATTCCTGATGATAACAATCCCTGTAGACTAAACTGTATGGGGTGCATCCAACAGACGTGGAAAAGCACAGAAGTAATTGTCTAACCTACATTTAGGTATGGATGGGAGCTCCCCGTGGTACTTGAAGCCTATGATTTTCTGCTTTTGAGGAGTTCGAATGGTCAGATATTTTTTGCAAGATAGGAGTGTGAGGATTGCGGCACAGTATTTAGCAGCTCTGTGTGTTTAAAAAAGTACGTGACTGTACGTTAAAAGAAAAAAGGAGGGGGGGAAGAGGGGGCAAGGGCAACATATGTAACCTAAACATCTGTACCCCCATAATATGCTGAAATAAAAAAAAAAAGACTAGAAGGATAGATGCTAAGATGTTTGGCAGAGGTTATATGTGGGTGGTAGAATTACAGGTAATTTTTTATTTGCTTATTTGTTTTCCAAGATAATATATATTATTATATTAATGACTATATTATAAAATATATTATAATGAATATAAAACAAAACCTAGTATTTTTTTGTTTTGAGTTAACAATTTCATTTTTTTTCTGACTCTTGAATAGGCCCTAACTTCTGGTTACCAAAGGACCCATCAAAGGACTTTCCATTCATGGAAATCTAGTTTTTCAGGGGTAAGAGTGGTGTTCCAATACCAGTTTAAATTTGTATTACCTTTTCCTCTTTGCCATCTTCCCACCTGTGGTGTTTTCCACTGAAGTCTACTGTATGGTGGGGAGATCACGACATACTAGTACATCATGATCAATAGCTTCATGGCATTAGATTGAAAGTGGCTGGAGTATGAACCTGTCTTTAAATACATGTGGAACTACTAAAAATAAACACTGGCTCCCCAGCTAGTGATATTGGGCACAAGTGAGTTGAGTCTGGGCGGCTCCTTGTTGAGGATAAGGGTGCTCATTCCTTTCCTAGGACACCACTGCGGACACATTTACACAAGATAACCCACTCCAGAAAATCATTGCCAAGGACTGGGACAATGACACCTTTTGGAGAACTACTCTTGGCAGGAACATGAGGACATCCTTGGAGGCATCTGGTGGTGTAAGGTTTGTTCAAGAGCCACATAGAATATGAAGTTAGAACTTTTTGGATACATCGACATAAAGCACACTAACATAGGATGAAGGTCGAACTCAGTGAGCAGGGCTAGGCCTCGGCTTTCTTTGCCTAATCACAGATCGCAGATAAATTTAAGGTTGTACGTCCCCCCACCCACATGGATTAATTCATCAGGAGAAATGGGACAGTACAGTCCATTGCAGGATAATGCTGGCTGTGCCCTTCTTGAGTTTAATGGGAATATTTAAGGGTCAGTCTTTTGCCTGTTATTACTTAATGTCTCCAGAGTTGTTCAACTTGTTCTACTTGTCTTCATAGCTAGTCTCAGTGTCAGTAGATGCTCCAAGAAGGTACTATAGACAGTGTCTTGTTCTGCAGAACCCACATCCTGAGCTTGATGGAGAGCTCTAGCACCCCATACCCAAGTGATCACAGAGTTACTCGTGTATGCACAGCTTTGTAAACTGAGGGTGTGAGGGATGGGTGTTTGGGGAGTGGAAGTCATCACTATGTAAGAGTCATCACTGTGTGAGAGTTATTTTTCATGGTAGGAAGTCAGTAGATATTTTCTTAAACAAAAAAATCAAAATAAAAGTATATGCATGATATTTTAAAATATGGACGCAAAAGTGGCTAAAGCAGCTTGTTAAAAAAAAAAAAAAGAAATGGGATAAACCAGAGACTGAAAGAAATGTGGTACCTCCAGAGAGGGTGAGAATGGGACAGATAGGATGGGGATAGAGTGACACTTCTCTGAGGGTACCTTTTTGTATAGCTTTGACTTTGAACTTTGCTGGTGAATTGATGTCGGGGAGATGGAAATTAGCGTCACTCACAATGGGAATGAAGGGACTGGAGCACCAAGTCTCTCCACAGCTGAAGAGGAAATGCTGCTGTTCTGTCTGGTACAAAGTCTCCACCCGTGAAGGGCCATGATTTGAGGTCTGCCCCACCTCCCTTGTCCTAGAGGGAAAGGGCATCATTTTAGTCACAGATAGCATCATTATTATTTAATCTTAATTTGGTCATTGCTAAGTCACAGGAAAAGGGAAATCACAAATGATATCAAGAGGGATGTGTGTCCATATTATGTACCAACCTTTCTCTTTTTATTAAATTTTTTCTTAATTAAAAAAATTTTTCTTTTGTTTTTAGAGACAGGGTCTCGCGCCATGTTGCCCAGGCTGGAGGTCAGTGGCTATTCACAGGCGCAGTCGTAGTGCACTGCAGCCTTGAACTCTTGGCCTCAAGGGATCCCCGCCTCAGCCCCTTGAGTAGCGGGGACTGCAGGTGTGTGCCACTGTGCCAGGCTTTCAACCCCTGTGTTCTTAAAAGGCCAGGCCACACAAAGGTGTGAGGGATCCCTAAATATAGATGGATTTAACAAGCTAACCTGAAACGATTTTCTCATTTAAAAGCTTTGCACCAGACCACTGTGGTTAAATTTCTTTAATATGTAGAATAGTGCTAGTACAATACAGAAAAGCAGCCCAGTCCCCATATCCTTTGCTGTCATTCCAGTATTTACAGTAGATAACTGGATGTTCCAATCCAGAGGTTTAGGTACAGATTTCACAATTACAAAGAGCTGACATCCTCATCGTTCTCAAAGGACATTCACCAAAGGAGCAAAGTAGAAGCCAGAAATATTGACAAAATGCTTTAACCATAAATTGTACAGAAAACAAAGATTCCCTGACAAGCCATCAAATTCACAGCCAAGAAGTAACAAATTACAATGTTAACAACACAGCAGCATCCAATAGGTAACTCATCACAGCTGTACATAGGTAACCACAGACAGCGCGGAAGGCTGGGGGCACAGAGGACCTAAGATCTGAAGTCAGCCCGTGCCAGGTCCTTGTAGTTTACAACTGGGTCTGCTCATTCTGAGGACCCCACTAGAGGCCCTTTCTACAGAAGTCTAGTTGTCCCTAGCACTTTCGGATATTTTTTGTCTGTGTCAAGGGACATAGATAGTCTGCAAAACTGGCTGCATTCATAAAGAAGGAAGTGTAGGCCTCTTAATTTTATAAAAGGTGGACAAAAAAGGCTGAGTCCTAAGCAATTGTGGAGTGTGCAAAATGTGCCCCCAGCAGCACAGCCTCCCCATTTTGTGTTCTGTTGTTTAATTGGCTTCTGTCTGTACTATGCACAGTGAATGCCCAATATGGGATTAAGCTGCTATTCTCATGGATGAATTTTCATTTTTGTTGGAAATCAAAGCCTTAAATGAAAAAAAATCCACTTTATCTGGAGCTGGTAGAGCAGGTTTGTTCATGAAACCACTCCTTGTTGGCATCACATAGGCCTGAGAACCTCTGTCCTGGAGAACCGAGCCAATTAATTTTCTCTACCAAATTCTTGACAGGTATCAACCTGCCTTTCACAAAGACTCAGCAGCTGCACTGCTTCTGAGATGTTTCATCTCAATGTTAAATCCCTATAGGGCTGGAGGAGAGGATTGGGTGGACCAGCCCTGTCCTGCTTGGGATTCTGCTACCCCCAAGGCCCTCTGGGACTTCATGTAGGAGGCTGGGTGTGCTTATCAGTGGGTGGGTCGGAGGTCTTCTGTACTCAGGTACAAACACAACTCCCAGGACAATTAAGCCAGCTGTTTTTCCATCCCCTTAGCAAATGAGACTGAAAAATCCCTGGCCTACATTAAATAAAATGAAGCCTGGCCATTTTTAAACACAGCTGCAGATATAACCAGCAGGTTAAATAGCAAACTTCTGTCTGACAGGAGTGCTCCATCTTTAAAATCCTTGTGTACCACGCTACTGCTTTCTTCGTGGACCTTTTAGTAATTTTATGCACCCTTTTATAGTTTCAATTTCTTACACATCAGTTTATTTTCAGAATTACCATTCAGTTTGTGTATTAACTTTGGTTTTTAATAATCCTGGTACTCTAATGTATGTTAACTTTTTATTTTGAGACAGAGTCTTAATCTGTTGCCCGGGCTAGAGTGCCGAGGGATCAGCCTAGCTCACAGCAACCTCAAACTCCCGGGCTCAAGCAATCCTCCTGCCTTGGCCTCCCAAAGTGCTAGGATTATAGGCGTGAGCCACCACGCCCCGCCTATGTTAACTGTTTTATTGTTGTGCATTACTATGACCTACCCTCTGTTTTTAAAGATAAAGTTTTCAGATCATTTTCAGCTTCACTGGACTCACAACTATGCTTTTCTGGGCTTCTCATCTTTGAATTTGGAGAGGAATGAACAAGTCAGTCATTTCAGAGCCCAGATTTGAAGGACCTAATAAAAAAAAGGAAAGTTCCCCAGTTTTCCCCCCAAATAGCACTCCTGCCTAAAGGCAGCACAGTGACCTACTTGTGCCTGGGTGTGAATTGGGGATCTGAATGAGGGAAATTGGAGGCTGCAAAAGGGCTCTGGAAGAAGTTCAAAAGCAAATTCATTTTCCACATTTTGCTTAGGTTTGTCTTGTACAGAGATTAGAAAGCAAGATCTCTGGAAACAATGTAAGAAAACTGTGATTAAATAATCTGAAGATATTTACCCAGGGAAGGGCTGTTATACTGCTAGTCCTTCTAAGAATGTGACATAAATAAATGGGTTCAAATAGGCACAAAAATAGAATGCGCAATATTTGTTTAGATAATAGGAAAAAAAATTTCCCCTGGTAAAAACCAAAATAACTGACTGTGGAGACTTGACCATCTTTATTAGCAGAACAGAAGCAATCAGGTTTCAGTGCCCTTCTGGAGCCCAGATTCTCAGAGGAAGGATGGTTATGTAGGGATCAACATGGTTTCAGAGAGTACCAGGAATTGGCCTCTGTTATAAAAGGGAAGAGAAAGAGCCACACTCAGATGTAGGGACAGGAAAACATACCACCATACAGACCACATGGTAGCTGTGTGATAAATACTGATCAGTTTGTAAATATATTCTTAGAAGCCAGTTGAATAATCACTTTTATTAACAGGTAACACTGATTTACAGTCTCTGGTTCTCACTGACACAAGACAACTTCATAGACACATACATATTGCACAAAACTCTAGGGCAGGTTTCTGTAGGGGAAAGTTTCCACCTGGTGCCTGCTGTTTCCCACAGCAGACTGACAAAAGTTCCTTAAACCATTGCTCCCTGTGACCCAGTGTGCTTCCTCCTCTGAAGGGCTCTGAGTCTCTCTTTACTTCATGGGCAAACTCCAGTGGCATCAGGTGCCCTTGGTCATAGAATCATTCAATATAACAGCAAGAATCATTCAATATAACAGCAATTGCTGCAGCTGTGACTCCTTTCTTTTGACGAAAGAACTTGAGCCTTCACAAAAGTCCTCGGGGGCTCAAAATGACAGATGTCTTTTAAAAAAATATGCAAACGAGACTCAGCTTGCCCATCCTCAGAGGAAGTTGACTATGGTCATTGTCCTGCTGAGAGGAGTTGCTAGCTTTTCAGGGTAGCTTGCTGTTCCCTTGCCAGTACAACTTCTCTTCCACTTTTTTCTTTTTCCATCGGCAGAGAAGCAGCATCTTAAAGGTCTTCCTGAAGGTTCTGTTGCAGAGGGCATAGCAGATGGGGTTGACAGTGCTATTGACATAGCACAACCAGTAGCCCAAGTGCCACAGGGTGACTGGGACACACTTGTCACAGAAGGTGGAAACTAGGACCATGATGTTATAAGGGGTCCACGTGGTGATGAAGGCCAGGAGAATGGCGCTCAAGGTCTGGGCTGCTTTCCTCTCTTTGACTAGGACCATTCTCTTTCGTTTCGTCATTTGATGACTGAGGTTGGGATCCAGGCTTTTCGTTGAAGGGTCCTTGGCCACGGGGAAGGAGCAGGGCATGATTTTTACTTTGTGACAGCCGTTGCTGGTCTCCTGGGTCCCACCAGCTTTTACCACCAATCGGAATTTATAGGCCACACATTTCTGACTCTTAGGTCTATGAGCAGCAGCTGGAGACAGGAAGTATTTTGGGGTGTCATAGTCATTTTGTTCAGTCTGAGCTTTCACAAAAGTTTCCTTGGTCTCTTCAGCACTGAATTCATCCCTTGGGCTTTCCTTGGCCTGACTCTTGTAGACCACTTGGAAAACAGGGTCAGTGGTGGGCTTGTCCTCATCCTCTGAGGAGGGGTAGCTGCTACAGGTGGTGAGCTGCTCAGCTTTGGCCCAGTCAGGACTTGGGCCAGTGCCTTGGGATGGCTTCCCAGTGGTGGAGGTGCTCCTGCGGGAGGATGACCAGGAGGCCTGGTTCCTTTCCCTCTGGGCCAGGGCGGGTCGAGGGCAGCTGAGGCAGGATCTGAGCAGAGCCCTGTGAGCCGGCTTTCTCCTCTCAGCGTCGGCCACAGAGTCAGAGCCCTGGAGGTCAGCCAGGTCTTTGGTTCGCTTCTCTGTTTCCCGGTAGATTCGGCAGTAGAGGATGGTCATGACGGAAACCGGGATGTAGAAGGCAGCGATGGCAGTGCCGAAGGTGATGGTGGGCTCAGAGAGGAACTGGATCTGGCACTCATCCGGTGGGACGGTCCGCTTCCCAACCAAGTACTGCCAGCAGAGGATTGCTGGGGCCCAGAGGATGAAGGAGATAAGCCAGGCCAGGCCGATCATGATGCCAGCCCTCTTTGGGGTACGCTTGGCCCGATAGGTCAGGGGTCTTGTGATGGAAAAGTAACGGTCAAAACTGATCACCAGGAGGTTCATGACAGAAGCATTGCTGGCCACATAATCAAGTGCAAGCCAAAGGTCACAGGCCAGACTCCCGAGAGCCCAGCGTCCCATGAGGATGTAGGTTGTGTAGAGGTTCATGGAGAAGATGCCAATGATGAGATCTGCACAGGCTAAGCTGAGCAGGTAATAGTTGTTGACTGTCTTGAGCTGACTGTTGACTTTGAAGGAGATCATGACCAAGACGTTGCCTACGATGGTCATCAGGCTCACGACGGCAGTCACAGCCGCGATGGTGATGACTTCCCACAACCCGTGGCGTTCCAAAGGCTGGTGATTTACTGGGGTGCTGTTGACGGTGGTTACATTGTGGTAAGATTCCCCCTCCATCCTGGTGCAAGAATTTACATTAAGATTAAGTCTTAGGTTCTAGATTGTTCTCTTTTCTATCTCACCTCTTGGCCGGCATCTGGAAGAGAGGAAAACACATTAGCTCTGCTTACCAGCATGACTTTCTCTTCCACCGTTGTTTACAGTTTCTAATAGAATATTAAACGTGGCTGCCCACATAGTCAGAACAAGATGCTGAAACCTCTGAAGTTTTGGTAACATTTTTATAATGGCATCATCCTTTTTTGCTTTTTTTGATTACTGATGCCCTAGTGCCTTTCTTGTGCATGAGGCTGCTGCCCTCTTGTGGCAATTTTAAAAAGGGAGCTGGGAGGATGAGAAAGGTGAAGGAATAGGGAAAAGAATTGGATTGTTGAGGAGCAAAGAGAGAAAAGCAGGGATGTTAGATTACCTTAGATTGCAATGACCTTAAGGGTGGAAACGATCTTTTTAAAGGTCCTGGTGATAAATACCTAGACTGTCATGCACTGGGGAAAAAGACAAGTGGTATCTATTCTACAGTCCCAGTCTCAATTAAAACATCAAACGTTACTGAGGAGCTGTTGTGAGTCAAGACCATACTCTACCACTTCCCCTGCTCTAATGCACAAACTCCAAGTATATGCCTGGATTTCCATCTGGAGCGAGGGGTTTGAAATTTGTCCCAGCTGCTGAAAATAATAACCCTCCCTCCATTCTTGGACTATTTGTAGTGCCATAGAACTGTTTTATCTTTTTTTCTGATTACAAGGTAATATATTCCTTGTAAAAGTTCAACCAATGTCAAAATGTAAAATTTAGAAAACAAAAGCCTCCTCTAATTCCATCTTGCAGAGGTAATCAATGTTAACAGTTTAGTGTATTTTTTGGCATTTTTCTCCCTTTGCATATTTAAAGGCAATTGTTTTTAAATGGGTACATTTTTAACGTTTACACTCTGAATTTGCTCTTAACAAATCACCATGGACATCTTTTGTATCAGTACATCTAAAGCTATGTTTTTTTCATTTTAATAACTGTACATTATTCCACTTAATGGATGTACTATATTTAATCAGTTCCCTGTTGACAACTTTCAACTTTTAAAACTAAAAAAAATTTCCTTTTGTAGATTGAAAATCTGTGTACATGATAAGGATTTCAATGGGTACTAAAGGGTAGATGGTGGAAGATAGGTCTCCCTCCCACCTCTGACCCCGAAAGCCCCTTCCCCAGAGGTAACCACTGCTACATTTATCTTTCATTCCAGAAATACGTGTTCCTACAACATATATTTGACAGCATATAACAAATACCTCTTTAATTACGAATTCCAAGTACCTTGACAGGATAATAGGTAGCAAAGGGAGGAGACACTTTTTGATGACCTTCAAAGCGCCAAGTAGGCAATAGCACTCTGCCTACTGGCGGCCTTGACACTTCTTTGATAACAGTAATTGACAAATTAAGGGTGACAAATTCATGAAGGGCTATAGTTTTTTGGGCTTCCTTTCAACTGTAATTCTGAATATTTTCCTAACACCTCAAATTCAATATGTAGTAATTGAATTGATGATACTGTCTCATGTCATTAACTAGCTTCTTCTCCCCACTTCCTGATCCTGCGACCTTGTCCTTCACATCCCAAACACGTGCAGTCCAATTTACTCAAGAATACCCAGGAAGCATCATTGGGCTCCCTCCATTCCTGTTACCTGACACCTGTAACTCCTCAGTGTTGTCAAAGTCTGAAAAGCCATCAACCCAAATCCCAAGGACGCCAGGTCACTAAGTGAAGATTCCTGGCACCTGCAAAGATCAAAGTTACTCTACACCCTGCAATTCTCTGGGCAAATGCCGTCACAGATTGTCTTCCAGTTGTCAGATCTAAGCTGCACAGTACAAGAAAGGGCCTACAGAAGTTCCTTTCTTCATTCCTTTTCTTCCTTCCTTTCTTCTCCCAATAAATATTTAAAGTCTATTATGTGACAGACTGTATATCATGGAATAAGCTGTGGTCTCTGCCCTCCAGACACTAGTTGGAGGTGTAGATAAATAAACAGGTAATAAATAGCAGGGTACAGTGTGCCACAGCTGTACCCAGTTGAGTGGGGTGGGGAAGCACCTCCTGGGAAATCGATCTAAGAGTCTAAGCCAAGACTTGAAGAATGGATGGGTGGAGGCAAAAGGTGGGTGCAGGCTGGGGAGAGGGGTAGCTCCAGAGTGTCTCAGACCCAGAGGCGAAGAGCTTGTTTGTAAACTCAGAGGCAAAAGGGGAGGAATGAAAAGAAATACAGCGTAGCTGGAGCTTCTAGTGCAAGGAAACCTGAGGAGTGAGAGGTGAAACTGGAGAGGCCGGCAGGGGCGGGAGGAGCAGGCGAGGTCTTGAGAGAAAAGTCTGCTTTCTGGGAGAGTCGTGTCAGCTGTTTCCAGACTTTCCATCTGATCTGAAGGTAGTCGCAACTTCCAGGTGTTGGGGAGCATTAATCTGGAGAAAAGTAGTAAAATCATCTGCTTGCTGATTATTTCCAACCAGTTCTTCAAAACAGAATAGTAGGGTTTTGGAAGGATTTAATTTTTCCTCCTAATTTTATTAGAAGGTCGTGAGCTGTTTATGAGAGGTTCTGGGAATTTGGGTGTGCACATACTCCTGTGAACGCATCTATGTAACCGTGGTACTTCTCTTTCATCTGTTTCCTCATTTGAAAAAATAAGGAAATTGGACTCTGGGAGCTAAGATACTTACATTTCTATGACTTTGTGTACTATATATTGTCAAAAGACAAAATTATGACAAATTTAAAGATTTCAATCTTTATTTATGATTCTAGAATGGGGCAACATTTCATTCCGTAAAATAATTGTTCCAATAAGCTGAGCAGAAAAGGTTGGCTTTATAGACAGAGAAAGGCTGAAGAAAGCAGAAGCAAAGAACAAAGAATGTATTAATTACTTCTAGATGGACAATAGAAAAATGACTGATTAGTTAGTATCAGGTTACTTTAGGGCACTTTTTTTGGTGCCAGAATTAAAGCAGAGGGAACTTCATTATCATGCTGATCAAAGATTTAAACTGGCCTGTTTGGGAAACTGGCTATCTCTTCCTCTTGATTTCTCTGAAGTTCAGATAACAACTCAGTTCAGGTTTGGTGACTTGGAACTTTAGCGTGGGTGACTCCATTTTGATTTTTAGTCTGGTCTGTTGGGACCTACTTTAAGAATTTAGTCCAAAACAATGGACTCCTATAATTTTTCTTTTCTTTTCTTCTCTTTATTTTTTCTCTTTACTGCTAAGAGTCATACCTCGTATAATTTTTATTTCACAATAGTGTGATGGTTAATTTTATGTGTCCCCACATGGCTGGGCTACAGTACCCAGTTGTTTGGTCAAACACCAGTGTAGATGTTGTCATGAAGGCAGTTTTAAGATAATTTTAAAGGGATTGTTAAGATAATTAACGCTGAAACCAATAGGGAAGAGACTGAGGTTGCCAAGAGAGGAAGGAATTCTGTCTCCAGACTGTCTTAGGACTCAAGACAACATTGACTCCTGCTGGGTTTTTTTTTTTTTTTGAGACAGTGTTTGACTCTTTTTTTGTCCGGGCTAGAGTGAGTGCCGTGGCGTCAGCCTGGCTCACAGCAACCTCAAACTCCTGGGCTCAAGCGATCCTCCTGCCTCAGCCTCCCAGGTAGCTGGGACTACAGGCATGTGCCACCATGCCCGACTAATTTTTTCTATATATTTTTAGTCGTTCGATTAATTTCTTTCTATTTTTAGTAGAGACGGGGTCTTGCTCTTGCTCAGGCTGGTTTCGAACTCCTGAGCTCAAACAATCCACCTGCCTCGGCCTCCCAGAGAGCTAGGATTACAGGCGTGAGCCACTGCGCCTGGCCTCCTGCTGGGTTTTGAAGCCTGCCTGCAGGTTTCAGACTTGCCAGCCCCTACACTCATGTGAGCCAATACCTTAAAATAAACCAATCTCTCCCAATCTCTCTCCTC
>CAUYSK010022267.1:0-37439 GCA_963575035.1 Avahi laniger | reverse complement strand
AATTAATTTCTTTCTATTTTTGGTAGAGGTGGGGTCTCACTCTTGCTCAGGCTGGTCTCGAACTCCTGAGCTCAGAATGATCCGCCCACCTCGGCCTCCCAGAGAGCTAGGATTACAGGCGTGAGCCACCGCGCCCGGCAAGTGCAGGTGTCTTTTTGATAAAATGACTTCTTTTCCTTTGGATAGATACCCACTACCGCTTTTTTTTTTTTTTTTTTTGAGACAGACTCTCACTCCACCACCCTGGGTAGAGTGCAGTGTCATCATTGTATCTCACTGCAACCTCAAACTGCTGGGCTCCAGTGATCTTCCTGTCTCAGCCTCCAGAGTAGCTGGTGCTACAGGCCTGCACCACCATGCCTGGCTAATTTTTCTGTTTTTAGTAGAGACAGGGATCTTGCTCTTGCTCAGGCTGTTCTCAAATTCCTGAGCTCAAGGGATCCTCCTGCCTCTGCCTCCCAGAGTGCTAGGATTACAGGCATGAGCCACCATGCCCAGCTCCTGCTACTGATTTTTTATGTTGATTTTTTTTATCTTGAAACTTTACTAAATTTGTTTAGCAGTTCTAACAGTTTTTTTGCGGAGTCTTTAGGTTTCTGTAGATATAAGATCATATCATCTGCAAACAAGGATAATTTGACTTCTTCCTTTCCAATTTGGTTGCCCTTTATTTCTTCTCTTGTCTGATTGTGCTAGCTAGAACTTCCAGTACTATGTTGAATAACGGTGAAAGTGAGCATTCTTGTCCTATTCTATATCTTAGAGGAAAGGCTTTCAGTTTTTCCCCATTCAGTATGATACTAGCCATGGGTCTGTCATATATGGCTTGCATTGTGTTTGCGCAGGATTGATATCAGTTCTTCTTTGAATACTTGGTAGAATTCAGCAGTGAAGCCATGAGGTCCTGGGCTTTGCTTTGATGGGAGACTTTTTATTACTTCTTCTATCTTGTTACTTGTTATTGGTTGATTCAGGTTTTGGATTTCTTCCTGGTTCAATCTTGGTAGGTTGTATATGTCTAGGAATTTATCCATTTCTTCTACGTTTTCCAATTTATCGGTCTATAGTTGCTCACGGTAGTCTCCAGTGATCCTTTGGATTTCTGCAGTATCAATTGTAATGTCTCCCTTATCATCTCTGATTTTATTTATTTGAGTCTTTTCTCCTTTTTTCTTAGTCTGGATAAAGGTGTATCAATTTTGTTTATCTTTCCAAAAAACCAACTTTTTGTTTTGTTGATCTTCGTATTGATTTTTGGTTTCAACTTCATTTATTTCTGCTCCGATCCTTATTATTTCTTTTCTTCTACTAATTTTGGGTTTGATTTGTTCTTGTTTTTCTAGTTCTTTGAGATGTTGTTTATTTGAAGCTTCTTTACTTTTTTGATGTAG
The DNA here is from genome assembly GCA_963575035.1 of Avahi laniger. Classification (NCBI taxonomy): domain Eukaryota; kingdom Metazoa; phylum Chordata; class Mammalia; order Primates; family Indriidae; genus Avahi; species Avahi laniger. The sequence continues at coordinate 36,048 of CAUYSK010022267.1, read as the reverse complement.
GCACTTATTGCTATAAACTTTTATTACTGCTTTTACTGTATCACATAGGTTTTGATATGTTGTGTTTTCATTTTCATTTGTTTTGAGAATTTTTTAAATTTCCTTCTTAATCTCTTCATTGACCCACTGGTCATTCAGGAGCATATTGTTTAATTTCTATGTGTTTGTATATTTTCCAGTGTTCCTCTTGTTATTGATTTCTAGTTTTAGTCCATTGTGGTCAGAGAAAATACTTGGTATGATTTCAATTATTTTGAATTTTTTAAGACTTGTTTTGTGGCCTAAAATATGTTCTATCCTTGAGAATGATCCATGTGCTAAGGAGAAGAATGTGCGTGTGTATTCTGTAGCTGTCAGATGAAATGTTCTGTAAATATCTATTAGATCCATTTGGCCTATAGTACATATTAGGTTCAATGTTACTTTGTTGATTTTCTGTCTGGATGATCTGTCCAATGCTGAAAGTGGTATATTGAGACCTCCAGCTATTACTATGTTGTGATCTATCTCTCTCTTTAGCTCTGGTTATATGTGCTTTATATATCTGGGTGCTCTAGCATTGGTGCATAAATTTTTACAATTTTTATATCCTTTTGCTGAATTGACATTTTTATCATTATGTAATGAACTGCTTTGTCTCTTTTTACAGTTTTTTTTCTTCAACTCTATTTTATTTGATTTACATACAGCTAGCCCTGGTCTTTTTTGGTTTCCATATTCATGGAATATCTTTTTCTATCCATTTATTTTCAGTCTCTGTGTGTCTTTATGGATTAAATGAGTTTCTTGTAGATAGCATATTGTTGGTTTTTATTATTTATTCAGCTATTTTGTGTCTTTTGATTGGAGATTTAGTCCATTTACATTCAATGTTATTATTGATAGGTAAGGACTTACTACTGCCATGTCATTGTTTGATTTCTGGTTGTTTGTGTTCCCCTTTCTTGCTTCCCTCCTGTCTTCCTTTGTTTAAAGTGATTTTCCCTGGTAGTGTGTTTTAATTTCTGGCTTTTTATTTTTTGTGTATCTGTGTTGTAGGTGTTTTAATTTGAGGTTGCCATGATGCTTGCAAAAAACATCTTATAATCAGTTGTTTTAAAGTGATGGCAACTTAACTCTGTTTACAACAAGCAAAGAGAAAGGTAAAAAAAAACTACACTTTAACTCCATACCCCCTGATTTTTGACTTTTTATTATTTCCGTTTTTTCTTTTTATACTATTTATCTCTCAAAAAGTTATTATTTTTTATAGATTTGCTTTTAGTCTTCCTACTAAAGATATGAGTGGTTTACACACCACAATTACAGTGATAGAGTATTCTGTATTTCTCTGTGTATTTACTGTTACCTGTAAATTTTATACCTTCAGGTGATTTCGTATTGTTTGTTAATGTCCTTTTCTTTCAGACTGAAGAATTCCTTTTAGCATTTCTTCTTGGGCAAGAATGTGTTGAAGAAATCCCTTAGCTATTATTTGTCTGGAAAAATCTTTATTTCTCCTTCATATTTGAAGGATATTTTTGCAGGATATAATTTTCTAGGATTAAGGTTTTTTTTTCCTTCGTCACTTGAATATTTCATGCCACTCTCTTCTGGCTTGTAAGGTTTCCACTGAGAAATCTGCTTCCAGATGTATTAGAGCTCCTTTAAATGTTATTTTTCCTTTCTTCTTTCTTTATGTGTGAACTTTGGTAGTTTGATTGTTAAATGCCTTAAGGTAGTCTTTTATTTTGAGACAGAGTCTCACTGTGCTGCCCGGGCTAGAGTGCCATGGCATCAGCCTAGCTCACAGCAACCTCAAACTCCTGGGCTCAGGCAATCCTCCTGCTTCAGCCGCCCGAGTAGCTGGGACTACAGGCATTTACCACCATGCCCGGCTAATTTTTTATATATATTTTTAGTTACCCAGCTAATTTTCTTTCTATTCTTTCTTTATTTATTTATTTATTTTAAGTAGAGATGGGGTCTCGCTCTTGTCAGTCTGGTCTCAAACTCCTGAACTCAAATGATCAGCCCACCTTGGCCTCCCAGAGTGCTAGGAGTGTGAACCACTGTGCCCAGCCTTGAGGTAGTCTTATTTGGGTTAAATCTGATTGGTGTTCTATGACCTTTTTATACCTGAATATTGATATCCTTTTCTAGGTTTGAAAATTTCTCTACCCAATCTTTCTCTGCCTCCTCTTTTTTTCTTTGAGCTCACAAACTTCTTTACTTCTTTCCATTTATTTTTTATTTGTATGTATTCATGGCATACAAGTGTGATTTTTTTTCATTGATATATTACACTGTGGTGAAGTCGGGGCCCTCAGTGCATACATCACTGAAGCAATACCCATTGTATCCACAAAGCAGTCTTCCATCATCCACCTCTTCCCACTTCCTTCCTGTCAAATCTCCATTGTCCATCTCTGTGTATTCTGCTTCTAGGTGTACACATTCTTTAGCTCTGACTTACAAGTGAGAGCATACAGTATTTATGTGTCTGAGTTTTTTGACTTAAGATAATGTCCTCCAGTTCTATCCATGTTGCTGCAAAAGACATGATTTCATTCTTTTTTATAGCTGAATGATATTCCATTGTGTATATGGCATGGTGGCATGTGCCCGTAGTCCTCTTTAAGGCTAATTACTCTTATATTTGCCCTTTTGAGTCTATTTTCTAGATCTTGTAGACATGCTTCATTCTTTTTTGTCCTTTTTTCCTCTTCTGACTGTGTATTTGCATATAGGCTGTTTTTAAGCTCACTAATTATTCTTCTTGATCAATTCTGTTGTTGAGAGACTCTGATGCATTGTCAACTGAATTCTTCAGCTTCAGAATTTATGCTTGTTTTTTATTATTTCAATTGTTCTGTTAAATTTCTCTAATAGGATTTTTAATTCCTTCTCTGTGTTGTCTTGAAGTTCATTGAGATTCCTCAGAAAATTATTTTATATTCTCTGTATGGAAATGTCACATATCTCCGTTACTCCAGGACTGATCACTAGTGGCTTATTTAGTTTGTTTGGTGAGGTCATGTTTTCCTGGATGTTCTTGATGCTTGTGGATGTTTATCAACATCTGGGCATTAAAGAGTTAGGTATTTATTCTAATCTTTGAAGTCTGGGCTTGTTTGTACCTGTTCTTCTTAAGAATGCTTTCCAGATATTCAAAGGGAATTGAGTGCTGTGATCTAAGTCTGTGGTCACTGCAGTCATATCATCAATAGACGGTGCCCCAATACCAGTAACACTGAAACTCTTGCAGACTTCTGGTAGTACCAACTTGGTGAGCTTTGGTAAGATAAATGAGAATTTTCTGGATTATTAGGCAAAGTCCCTCATTCTCTTTCCTCACTGTCCGCCAAACAGAAGGAGTCTCACTCTCTGTAATGGACTGCCTGGAGTTGAGGGAGGGTTGATGAGTGCATTCTTCCCATGGCCACCACAGCTGGGACTGTGCTGGGTCACACCAGAAGCCAGCACAGTCTTGTCCAAGTCCTATGGTGTCTACTGCCTGGCTACCCCTTATTTAAGGCCCAAGGCTCTTTAGTCAGCAGGTGCTGAATCCTACCAGGCCTGGGTCCTTACTGTCAGGGCAGCAGGTTCCCTTCTGGCCCAGGGTGGGTCTAGAAATATCTAAGAACTAAGGCTTAGAATCAGGGGCTTCAGAAATCTACTTGGTACTTTATTTAACTGTGGCTGAAACTTTTCAAAAGAAGACAGACTAATGGCCAACAAACGTATGAAAAAATGCTCAACATCTCTAATAATCAGAGAAATGCAAATCAAAACCACAATGAAATATCACTTAACTCCAGTGAGAATGGCTTTTATTGAAAAGTCCCCCCAAAACAAATGCTGTCATGGATGCAGAGAGATAGGAACACTCATACACTGCTGGTGGGACTGCAAACTAGTACAACCTCTATGGAAAGTAATATGGAGATGCCTCAGAGAACTAAAAGCAGAACTACCATTTAATCTACCAATCCCACTACGGGATATTTATCCAAAGGGAAAAAATATATTTTAAAAAAAAAAAAAAAACAGCTGCCCTCAAATGTTTATAGCAGCACAATTCACAGTTGCAAAAAGGTGGAAACGACCGAAGTGCCCATCAATACATGAGTGGATTAATAAAATGTGATATATGTGTATCATGGAGTACTACTCAGCCACAAAAAATATGGTGAACTAATATCTCTTATATTATCCTGGATGGAACTGGAGACCATTCTTCCAAGTGAAGTATCACAAAATGGAAAAACAAACACTATATGTACTCACCATTAAATTGGAACTAATCAATCAATGCTTACGTGCACATATAGAAATAACATTCATCATAAATCAAGCAAGTGGGAGGGAGGAGAGGATGGGTGAATTCACACCTAATGGGTACAATGCACACACAATGCAATCTGGGTGATGGGCACACTTACAACTTTGACTCAAGTGGTACAAAAGCAATTTATATAACCAAAATGTTTTTACCCATGTAATATTCTGAAATAAAAATAAAAAAATAAAAAAATTATAGGAAGCTAGGAATAGATGGCAACTCCCTTTACCTGACAGAATTAACCACAGCTCACATCACTCTTAATGATGAAAGACAAGCTTCTCTATAAGATGAGGAATAAGACAAGGATATTTGCTCTCCCTACTCTTGTTCATCAGTATACTGGAAGTCCTATCCAGTATAGTAAGTCCAGAAAAAGAAATAAAAGATATCCAGATTAGAAAGAAACAAAATTATCTGTATGATCAAATGGCGTGGTTGTCTGTACAGAAATCGTCACGAAGTCTACAAGGAAGTTCCTAGACGTAACAAATGAGTTTAACAAGTTTGCAGGATACATAGTCAGTATAAAAGTCAATTGTATTTCTATATATTAGCAATGAACAATTAAAATGCAATATTGAGAAAAATTCCAAATTATTGGAATACTTAGGTTTAAATCTAACAGAATTTATGCAGAATCTGTATGCTGAAAACTATAAAACACTGATGAAAGAAATCAAGAACATATAAATAAATAAAGACATATACCATGTTCATGAATTAGAAGACCTGATAGAGTTTAAACGTTAGTTTTTATCCAGTTGATCTACAGATTCAACAAAATCCCAGTAGTATTTAGAACAAGCTGGTTCTAAAATTCATATTGAAAGGCAAACAAATTAGAATAGCCAAAACAGTTTTGATAAAAAAACAAAAAGGGCAATGTTAGAGGGCTCACCATTTCCTGATTTCAAGGCTTACTATTAATATAAAGTTAATCAAGTTAGTGTGTTATTGGTGAAAGGATAGATACATAAATCAATGAAACAGAATAGAATCCCAAAACAGACCCTTACAAGTACAACCAAGTGATTTTTGACAAAGGTTAAAAGCATTCAATGGAGAATGGATAGGTCTTTCAACAAATGGTGTTGGAACAATTGGACATACAGGTGCAAAAAAATAAGCCCTGACCTAAACCTCACACCGTATGCAAAAATTAACTCAAATTGTACCATAAACCTAAAGGTAAGACGTAAAACTATTACATTTCTTTGGATTAGGCAAAATGTTCTTAGATAAGATATCAAAAGTACAATTCATAAAAGAATAAACTGAGCTACCATCATCTCTTTCTTCTCATGCAAACTTCTAAAAAGTCTAAACTCACTTGTCTCCAATTCTTTACCGATCATTCATCTATGAAACTAATGCAGTCTATTTTCTGCCTTTATTCCCTACTGAAAAAATTCTCATTATGTTCTATAAAATCTGCTAATTATCAAATGTTACTGGGCATTTTCAGTTCTTATCTATTTGGCCTCTTTATTTGACGTGTCAATAATTTTCTCCTTGAAATTTCTTTCTTCTTGTGTTCCATGATATTGTCCTCTTTAACAGTTTCTCCATTCTCCCCTCAGCTCTTCTCTCATGGTTTCTACTGCTAAAACATGGAGGGATACTTACATATCTAACTCTGATGTAAAGTTCCAATCAGATACCTGCCCCAGCATTTTTTTTTATTTATTCAGGATCTTATGGGGGTACAAACATTTTGGTTACATGTAATGCTGTTTGCCCTGCCCAAGCCAGGGCTACAAGCGTGTCCCTCCACCATACAGTGCATTCCACTTCCATTAGTTGTGAGTTTACCCCCCCACCCCACCCCTGACTGGCACCCAGTGAGTATTACTACCATGTGAACACCTTAGTGTTGGTCAGTTAGTACCAATTTGATGGCGAGTACATGTGGTGTATGTTTTTCCATCCTTGTAATACCTCACTTCAAAGGATGCTGCCCCAGCATTATCTCAAATTTGGCATGTCTATTTAAATTATTTTTTTTATTCTTTCCCTAAAAATCTTCCTTCTTTTTGTATTCTGTAACTCTTTGCAAGCAGTACTAGTCACTTAGTGGCCCCAGGAGAAACCCTGGACTTTTTCCCTCACAGCTCATATCCCACCAATCACCAAACTGCTAAATATTTCTAGAACTCATACCCCTTTTACCAAGGTCAAGCCCTCACACTCTTTCACTTAGATTTTTGTAATACTGCTTTCACTATCTTCAGTATTACATTTCCCAAATCCATCTTCATCACAGTTTGAATGCTGTATCTAAAAATGCAAGTCTGACCCTGCTATTGCTTTGCCTAGAACTCTTCAAGAACTCCCTTTACTTCTAAATTCCATAATTTGGCAAATTTGGCCTCTATTATCTAGCTACTGCTTGCCTTTTCTGCCATCTTATACCCCTCCTTTCTTCACTATAATTCAGAGACACAGACATGTTTATACTTCCTCCTGCATACCATGTTCTTTCTGTTCTTTATGTCTTTGCCCAAACCATCCTTTCTGTCTGACTGCCTCCTACTCTTTCTTTGAGACTCAGCTTAGGAAACTTTCCCTGAGCTTTCTGGGCTGAAATAGGTGCCTTCCATCTGTTATCCCATAATACCCTGTGGTATAACTCTATATTGCATTGCAGGAATTTGTTGATCAACTAGATTGTGTAGTATTTTAAGACTTGGACTTTTATTCATCTTTGTATCCACAACATTTAGCACACAATCTGTTATTCAATAAATGTTTGTCAAATGAATTGAATGAGTGGTTGTTGATTTTACTTCTGAGAAGCTGATCCCATCAAAATAACTGACCTTTTAACAACTTTCATTATTCTATAATATGTCTCATTTCTTGAACATGAAGGGATAAAAAGCATGAGATACTGGTTTTGAGGAAATTAAGCTTGATAAAAACTACTATTTTAAATGGCAATAAGGGCAAGAACTCAATTAAGAAAGTACTTTCACCTTCTTTATTTTTCTAAGAACTTGGTTTAGCAACCTGGTCAAATAACTGATATTGCTCCATTGATAATAGCACCATTCTAAAGCTTAGGTGATCCACTGTACAAACAAACATTTATCGAGCACATTATCTAGAAAGTAGGAATACAAAGACAAACAAGATTAATTGTCAAGAGATCTCACACTTTCCTGGGAACTAAAGAGAAATGAGAAAATAATTTGAAAGAGTGTCTTATTTTGGCTATAAGGTAAGGAGGCAGGTTTGATGGATTTTTTTCCTTCTCATATGCCTGTTTAGCATTAATCTGTTTCCAGCTACAGACCCATCATAACAAATCAATGCATTGGTCAGGAAGAAAACAGAGTCAGGGATTGTGTATGGATCAGAAAAATTTTAAACGGCTTCTGGAAAAACAAAAGCACAAAACAAAACTAAAAACAACTCTCCAAACAACCTTGGAGCTCATGTCTTACAGACAGTGAGTCAGTAATACCACCTTTTTAGATGAAGGACAGTTTCTGATTCATTAGTGATTGAAGTGACAAAGCAGTGCTGGTTTTGCTAATGAAGGTCCTCAATTAAGCTACTAATATTAGAGTCTCTGATTTGGACTTTTTTGGGATACGAGTTATTTCCCAGGGTTGAAACAGTCATCATAAACTCTATGTGGAAGAAATATAGAAGATGAATAATTATTTAACTATATTTTTCTAAAAGACAATTATTCAGCTCTGTCACCAGGCATCACATTTCTTTCAATTAGGTCAAGTCTCTGCAGAACAACCAAAACACACATTCATTCATTTTGCCAATAAACTTGCAGAATGGTTGCATAATCTTTTCATTTTCTAGTTCTCCGTTTTAATTTGAAGGAAACCAGGTTATTATATACCAGACAATTGTTTTCTGTTAAAATGTATTTCTTTAAACAATATTACTTATGCCAAATCAAACAATCTGTCTTCATCAAACAGGCAATTTTATTTACTATATGACTTTTTTGTTAGATCAGGCAATCAACTTGGACTTTTTCTTTAGTAAATCGCAAATTAAATTACCATGACTCTTTAAAAAATTATCTTTCTTCTATATCGGCTGTACATAATGAAACTTTTATGAAATCTCTTTTCAAAAGAGTATTTTTAGGGTAAGGAAGAAAGTTTTGTCCTCGTAATCAATCAGATCCCCTACTTTCTATGTGTAAAAATTACCATTTAAATCCCTGATTAAGGCCCAAGTTCAAATATCTATGCCAGTATATCAGATTGTGACATCTTCCCTCCCACCTACCCTCCAAAGCAACTGTAGCTCCTCACCACTTGTCTATCATCTTTCTACTATCATATATAGTTCTCAAAGTCCTAGGGTATCACCACATGAAAACTGACATGCAATATGTATAGTGAGGTTTTATTAAAGAAATTAACACAGTATAGATACATATCATGGAAGGAAGGAGAAAGTATAATGCAAAACTATAGTCAGAGTGATTGAGGTCTGAGAAGGTGGGGAGAGAATATGTCAGTCAGGGTCTACTGAAGAAAACAGAAACCATGCTAGCTATTCAAATTGGTGATTTAATAGAGACAAATGGTGATATAGATGTGTTGAAAAGCTGAAAGAGCACAACGGGATGTTGAAATAAGCACTCAGATAATAGGAACACCTTTTAATTAAAATAATTGAGAAAAGAAGAACAAAGGATAAAATAATATTATTTATAACAATCAAGGAAGTAATATGCATAGCCGCTACATTCTTGTTTCTGTAACTGGTACAAGGTCATGGTTGACATTTATAACTTCTCCCTTACAATATCCTTTTCATGTTTGCTTTACTGTTGAAAAGAAAATCAGTTGATTGAGTCTTTGTATGGTGAGGTGATCCCCAAATTCATTCCTAAAGGACCCGAGTCCTTAGTAGTCCTTTCCTATTTGGGTTGCTCTAGTTTTCCATTAATATTTTTACTATTGGATATATAAATATGAAATGGTTTCCCAGAGACTCCTCTGAGTTACAGTCCCCTCATTTTGTAGGAACAACCCAAATTTCCCTTGGAAATAGGGATCAATCACTCTAACCCTTATTTGCCTTTTGGTTCAGGGGTATGAGAAGCCCCAAATTACCAGGTGATAGTCTCAGCTTCCAATTAAATGGAAATATTGTCTTCTCAGGTGGAAGCATTCCTTCCTTGGAATCTTAGACTTCTAAGCCAGAAGAACCAAAAGTTGTGTTATTAGAAGTAAGTGAAACAGGAACTACTCTCATTGCCACCTCTTGTTTTTCCTGGATTCATATATTCTGGCTATGAGGGAAAGGGCACTACGTGTTTGTGACTGGTTCAAAGCATATTCCACATCCCGTAGAACAGTGTATTGATTTCACCAGTTGTTTTCTTCAAACTACCACTGTAACTTTCAACTAGTGCTGTAATCTTCAATAGGTCATTGCAAACAGGTAAAGTGTATTATTTTTCTATTGTTGTGTAACAAATGACCACATACTTGGAGGCTTAAAACAGCACCCATTTATTAGCTCATTGTTCTGTAGATCAGAAAGCTCGCAGGGTTCTCTGCTTATGGTGTCATAGGCTGAAATCAAAGTGTTGGCTGTACTGAGTTCTCATCTGGAGACTCTGGGGAAATTTCTACTTCCAAGCCTATTCTTGTTGTTGGCAGAATTCCGTTCTTTGCAGCTATGGGACTGAGGTCCCTGTTTCCTTGCTGGATATCGGCTAGAGGATATTCTCAGCTCCTAGAGACTGCCTACGTGGTTCCCTGCATCTTCAAGACAGCAACATGTTGAATCCTCTCATTCTTTGAATATCTGACTTCCTCTCCTGCAAGCAATGGTAGAGAAACCTCTGCTTTGAAAGGACTCATATCATTAGGTCAGGTCCACCCTGACCATCTGTTTTTCTTAAAGTCATTTGTGTCATATAATTAATTACAGGAGTAAAGTACACCATATTCACAGTCCTGGAGATGATACAGGGTATGTACATAAGGAGGTAAGGGGTCTTAGGAGATATCCTAGAATTCTTCCTGTCATAGAAAGCAGATCCATGTCCAGAGTTTCTATTATAGTGAGTAAAACTTCTGCTTTTTTCCTGATGGAAATGGTCTCATATAATCAACCTGCTTGCTGATTCAACTGAGAAATGATACCAGGTTGGGAGCTTGGCATTGATATCTGCTGTCAGCTAGTTAGGCACTCACTAGTGGTGATAGCCAGATCAGCATCAGTGAGGAAAAAGTCCATGTTATTGCACCCATTATTACCTCCATTTCTGCCAACATGGACTTGTTGTGCATGAGCCCATTTGAGTATCAGAGTGCTTAGGGAAAAGGCAGACTGAAATCCACGAGACAAGTTATCTTGACCATCTGCTAATTGGGAACCTTCATCTGTAATACATAACTTTTCCCCAGATCGTCTCATCACCAATCTATCAATCCTGTTCTTTCAAAGTCCCTGATCATTTAGTCAAAATGTTAGCCACTGTCCATAAATGTGTTTATATCAATACTTCTGGCCACTTTTCCATCAAGGCACAGTAGAAAAGCTAAAATACTGATTAAAGTTTTGGCCACTGAAAGGATTTTCCTTCACCTCTGTTTTCAAGAAATATTCCTAACTGCAGCTATAATGCAGCAGTAGTCTGTTTCTGGTTCGAGCAGAATAACATGGAGAATCATGTATGATTTATTTTCCTAATTTATTTTCCTCGGACAACTGGTAATAGGGAAGTTTCCATGAGGCCATACTATGTGTGTTGAGGAAAGTTGGTGATGCAGTAGAGTATGAACTAACTGCTCATGCAACTTATCTGTACCTTCAGGACTTGCTGGAACTTATATACCATTTCCACTTGATGATGAATTGCTGCCTTGTATATCCAACGGTATGGCTTGATGGATCAGATAACATCCAGTTCATGCTGAGCAACTTAGGTCATATGGCTACTTTGTGTCCCATGGGTGGGTATTTGGTCTCAGTAGCAAAATAGGAGTTGTTTCTTGAAAGGAGATTGGTTATATCTGGGGCACTTAGCTTTGCTCAAGACCCTACTTATCCTGTTGGTCCATGCAGCATACTTATTTATTAATACCACAAACATTTATAGTACAATGGATCTTCTGGGTCATAATGCTCAATTAGCAGAGCAGCTTGGACATAAGTTTGGTTGCTTCTGGGACATCTCTTGCTCTGAGCCCTATTCAAAATAGAAGCCTTAAAGGTTACACAATGAATGGGTGGGAGCAGCACACTCATATGTGGCGTATGTATTATTGTTTCTCAAATCCAAAGAATTGTGTCTTTTTCTTTGTTATAGGAGGTGCAAGGTATAGCAATTTGTCTTTCATTTTGGACTAGATATATTGATATGCCCCAGGCCCTGGACCCCTAAAAACTGAGAGGACAAGCCCACATATGACTGGTGCTTAGACTTCTGAGGAGAGCACTACAAAGGTGATACTCAAACTTTTGTGCATGGGCATCTGGAAACTGTTGTTCAGACTTCTGAGTGGGGTGACCTATGGATGATATTTGGACCTCTGGTGGCAGGTGCCCCATAGCCAGTGCTCAGCTGGCAGGAGAATCTAAGAAATGTAGTTTGTAGACTCCATGCTCCACCCTCACAAAGAAGTGTATAAAAGAATAAGTTTGGGGCTGAATGACAATAATTAAATAGCCATAATTAATGTGACTATCTTATGTTAATAAAGGAAAAAAGCATAGATCCTTCTCCATCTTTTCCAGAGAGGATTTATAATGCAGCATAGTGTCCCTCTAGCATCACTCAATCATTGTGTACCATCTACTATGCTACTTTATTTGGAAGGTTCTGTTCTTATTCTTTCCTCCTGTCCCAGTTTAAATTCTTCTTATTTATTCACCTCTAACTACTTCCTAAGGCTTCAACCTGATGAACAATTTTCAACTTTCCTTTACACGTGGGCAACTTCTTCCCATAAGACCCCCAAAAATCATGTGACTAATCACTATATGTTAAACTTACAAGTGGGTAATATTTCCAAATAATTGAAGATTTTTTTGGCTACACATTTCCTCCCATGGTTCTCCATCAGCAGTGTTGATAGCCTCAGTGGAGATATTGATACTGATAAAATTAAATTTTCTAGTTGGGATAGTCTAGATTGTTACAGTAACAAAAATCCTTGAAATTTCAGTTACTTAATCCAGAAAAAGTTTATTTCTTATTGATACTAGACATTGAATATGAACTGCTGGGGAGCTCTACTTATTGCAATCAGTGACCCAGATTGATGGAGGCTCCATCTCACCATGCTTCTATAATTAAGGCTATTGAGATGAAGTGCAGCAAAATGCATACTGGCTCTTACTCCTGCCCAGAAGTGACATATTGCTTTCTCTTGCATTTCATTGACCAAAGCAGGCTGCATATTAGGCCTAACTTCAAAATAGGGGGAGGGAATTCATTCCTACCATGTTTCTAAAAGGACAAATGGAATTTGTGTATAGTCTTAATGACTATCTACATTTTCTTTTTTAACTCATAGCAATAATCTTGAAAGCCAAGTAAAGTGCCTGGAATGGTAGTGGAAAAAAAAAAGAGGAGGAATTGAGTGTCAAAAGTCTAAATGACTTCTTTTCCTTTGGGTAGATACAAAGTAGTAGAATTGCTGGATCGAATGGTAGGTCTATTTTTAACTATTTGAGGAGTATCAATACCGCTTTCCATAGAGGTTGTACTATTAATAGTTTACTTTCCCACCAACAGTGTATAAGCATTCCCTTTTCACTGCATCTGTGATGTCTTTTGCAGCAACTTAGATGGAACTGGAGACCATTACCCTAAGTGAAGTATCTCAGGAATGGAAAAACAAATACCACATGTTCTCATCTATAAGTGGGAGCTAAATGAGGGGGTATCATAAAGTGGTGTAATGGACATTGAAAACCAAGAAGAGGGGAGGGTGGAAGGGGGGTGAGCGGTGAAAATTTACTGTTAAAAACTTACTAACTATTGGGTACAATGAACTCTATTCTGGTGACGGACACACTAAAAACGCAACTTAAGCATCATACAAGGTATCCACGTAACAAAAATATTTATACCCTTTTAATGTTTTCAAATTAAAACAAAAAACCCCCAAACTCCAAAACAAACAAACAAAATAATGTGGCTGATGGTGCCATCAATTTTGTGATGTTTCTGAGATGTTGAAGAATTCATGATAAAGACTTGGACTAAACAAAATTCCAATGTCTCTCAATTTATATGATGGTTCCAGTCTTAGAAACGTCATCATATGTTAAAATTGTGCAAAAATAACTTTATGTTTATATATAGTGTAGTTAAATTCTGGGCTCAGATGTTTTTCACCTACATGAATGTCTGGCAGGACACCCAAAGTCCTTGCTGGATGGGGGAAATTCTTCATTGTGTGAGATACATCCTGGTCCCAACCAATAAATGCCAATAGTGACCCCAAAGATGGTGACAATCAAAAAGGCCCACATAAATTTCTTAAATACTTCTCGGGGGGGTGGATTTGTCCTCATTAAGAACCAATGAATTAACGATGACATTTGTGGTTTTTTATCCCCCTGTAGATTTTTGCTATTAGAAACGAAGCAGCAAGGAGCATCCTTATGTATGCCTTTTTGTGCACGTTAGAACAATTCCTCGGGGAAAGATAAATCCTCATGTTGTTTTAACTCAGGGGCCCTCACGCTTAGGTGGGGCATGAAGTGTGACTCCTCCAGAGGATGGCTCTGTTTCATTTTCTGTTTCTCTTCGCTAGAAGATTTCCAGACCAGGGTCAGAGCAGGTTCTTTTTCACTGGAAAAACCCAGATTCATGGCCTCCCTTCTGTCTTTGGGAATCTGGCCCTCCCTTGGGAAAGACCATGCTTTACCTACTCTTCTCAGGGGAGTGACTCACTCATGATTTCAAAGAGCACATCCTACTCTTCCAAGTAGGCCCCCATCAGCAAGTCCAATTTATCTGTATCTTAACCCATGGTTTTCACCGGGAGGTTTAATCACTGGCAGGACAACCCTTTGGTGGGGATGCCACTACTTGGACAAGCATCAGGGTGAGATTAGGAGCAAAATAAGCAGAAGCTACTATTATTAGTTATTTTTATTGGGGAGGTATCTTAATTGTGCCTATTTAAAATTGTCAATAGCTTGAAGGCATTTTTTGGAGTGATAGTAAAGTTGGATTTTGTCCCAGAGAGACTGATGAAAAGGAAAAAGTTCAGTACTTAGACAATGACTGGGAGAGAGAGAGAAGAGTCAGAGTCCTGAAATCTCAGGTTGCCAGGGAACCTGGAAGATATTTAGCTCAAGATCTTTGATACTCTGCAAGTGAGGACCCCTTTAGAAAGACACGGATGAAGTAGGATGCTGCTGGATATCCTGAAAAAAAGAAGCATGATCCAAAACACTAAAAAGATGCTGTTTGAGGTCTAAAAAGATATGATTTGAGGTCTGTGAGTAAGAAATATAAAGCACATTTTTTTAAAGAAATAACTTTGGAATAGGAATGCTGTGGGATAATTTCCCTTCAGAAGAGGAAAACAATAGACACATATCTTATAGGGCTTGCATTTTCTTTCTTTTGCTTTGCATCTGTTATCTTTCCTGTGTTGTGTCTGTTTTATTTAATAACAAATATATAGGGCTTAACAATGTACACACACATCTTTATATGTATTGCCTCACCAAATATACCCAACCTTGCCAAGTATTTATTATTGCATTTGTACACAGCAAGGTTGAAAAAGAGGGAGAGACTTATCCTAGGGTACGTGTTGAGAAAGTGACAAAAATAAAACTTGAGTCCAACTCTTCTGAATCTAAATTATATGCATTTTACCAGAAACCAATGCTAAATTAACCTAAACTTGTTGAACGCTGTGATGAGCATTTTATTTTTGTAATTGTCTTCGGAATGTCACGCTATTTTCTGATTCTTTCTAATGTTTGCTTGCTTGGGTGTATTTATCCATTGCCACCTGGTTGTAAATAAGAAATATTATGGGGAAGAGGAAAGACAGGAAGGTGAGAAAACACTTGTTAATCACTCCAAACAGCGGTTTTGGTTCAGAAATTTGAGATCTAATCACCGAGAGATGGCAAGGAGACAAAGCTGGTTTCTTTTGGCTCCACCAGGCCATGGAAAATACTGTGGAACGGCAGCATGGTACCGCGACGTTCCATTCAGAACAAAGGTGGAGGTGCAGCAGTGTCACTACATTTTTCTAAGAAAAAAAAAAACAGGCATAGACAGTGAATCTAATAATAAAGAACAAAATCTGGAGCACATATGGCATGCTTAAATAAGATTAAATAAAAATATGATGGATGCAAACGTGTTTAACACAAGGCCAGCTACAAGGTTTTCAATTAATGTTAGTTTAATTTGAGATTCCATTTCTTTTCCAGAGCTACTTAATACCTTGTGATTTTAAAAACATTTTTTTTGCTCTCACTTTTGCTACCATTGTCTGATGGAGGAAAAGCGAACTCATCCACCAACCTGCCTACCTGCCTGCGAGCCAGCGCCCACTTCCTACTGGTTCCACACCCCACTTCCCTAGTTCTCACAGCCTCTCTGAAATCCCTCCCTAGGTCTACCCAGTTGGAAATTCTACCACGTTAGCCACACTGAAGTTCCTCTATGACCTTCGCTTCTGCAGACAGATCAAAGGGTAGGGATTTTCTGTGGAGATTGTCAGGAGCTCTGATGCTTTTCTAAAAAACTTGTTCTCCATTGAGTTTAAGTGGAAATATGTGAGTTTTCCCATCATTTGGGGAAGAGAGCAGAAGGCTCATTTGCCTCTTTAATTTATCCCCCCACCCCATGCCCAGCACTGTCCTACCACTAAGAGCGGCATGTGCGTCACCACATTCTGGCCTTGCCCTAAGAAAGAGTATTTTGTAATCTGCCACCATCAATATTCCCTTCATCCCTTGTGGCTCTGGAAAGCGCTGGAATGATGAGTGGTGGGTGGGAGATGTGTGAGGATGGGAGGGGGGATGGAGAGAAAAAAAATTAGGAAAAATTCATTTGGAAAATAGAAATCTTGGATTATGATTTTTTTTTAGCAAGATGATTAAGCCATTTTAGAAACATGACTCATATTGACTTCTGCCCTTTCTTCCTCCAAAGAATTATGAAAAACACATACTTGGAAGATTTTAATAAAATTATGGGTAATATTAGATCACTATAATTCCTGTTTATGGAGGACAGCAGCCCAATATTTAATTGCAGGAGCAAAACAAATCCTTACTTCTAGGAGGCACTACCATTTATGAAAACCAAAGAAGCAGAATTTGGCTATTTTTGCCTGTATTTTGCTTTTCTTCTTGTCTTTTATCTTTTTTTCTTAAGATTTTACCAAAGTGATATATGCATCTAGTGTTTTTTTTTTTATGTCTGGGGGGGGCCAAGGGCAACATAACTTAAACATTTGTACCCCCATAATATGCAGAAATAAAAAAAATAATAATATGCATCTAGTTTAAAGAGACAGATATTTCCACCAGGTTTGTCTTGAATAGCAGAGGTTCTTGCTCCCATCCTTTTCCAATTCCTCTTTCCCAGGGCAGCTACTCTCACGTCTAGCAACTGGGGAGTGTGTGTGTGTGTGTGTGTGTGTGTGTGTGTGTGTGTGTGTGTCTTTGTCTCTGAATTACATGCTTGTTTTGCTATAATACTTTTGACTTTGATGTCTCGGGTACACTTTCCACTATTGAACATGAACCCTAAGTTCTTCCTCAATCCTCATCCCCCTGGCAAACCCTCTCTATCACCCACTTTTCAATGTAGTTTAATTGTAGTGTTGGTTAAATCAATATTCAGTGGTTGAAATATTAAGACAATGTAGAAGCTATTCATGGTAAAACCATGTATGAAACTGCAATTATTCCATACCCCCCCAAAATCATAATAATAATCATACTACCTGCCTAAGATCCAAACCAAAAAAAAACCCTGCAATTACTTTTTCTTTCCTGTAGAAATTTTTGTTTCCTGTTGACTTAACTGTGACTTGCCTTGTTGTGTTTGATTTTTGACCTTCATCAGGTATTCTAAAATTTTGTTTGCCTGAGAAAGTCTCTCCTGGAGCCTCTTGTCCTGCTCCAGTCTGTGCTTGTCCTCATGCCTGATGTGCCTCCTTCCATCCTGAGATCTTCCTCTATAGTCACTGTGGTGGCCTCCTCTGCTTCTCCCTCCTCTTAGAGCTCAAGTTGCCTGTATCATGTCTTCCTTCATTCAGGCGTAGTCTCTAGCTTTGGAGGGGCATATTCTCTAGTAGCTCCCAGAAAAAGAGGACATATAAAATTAACTTTGTTATTTTGAGACTTTTCTTGCCTGAAAAGTCTTTAATTTGCCCTCGCACTTGAGTATCCAGATAGATAATTCTAAGATAGAGATAATTTTCTTTCAGTATATTGAAGGCATTGCTCCATTGCCTTCTGGCTTTCAAAATTACTTTCAAAAAGTCTAAAATCACTCTAATTCCTAATATTTTGAATCTGTTTCTTCCCCTCTTCTCTTTTTCCTCTCTAAAAGCTTGTAGGATCTTCTCTTTATGCTCATTGTTCTAAAATTTTCTGATATGGGCCAGATACTCAGTGAGCCTTTTTAATATGAAAACTCATGTCCTTTAGTTCTGGGAATTTTTCTTCAATTATTTTATTGATAGTTTTCTGCACTCCATTTATTACTTCTCTCATTCTAGAACTCCTGTTGGATATTGAATCTCCTGGATTGGTGTCCTCTTTTGTTTTTCACCTAAAGTTTTTTTTTTCTTGGCCTCCATTTTCGGAGATATTTCATAGATTTTATCTTCAGCTCTTCTATTGAGTTTTTAATTTTAGATATCATTTTTTTTAGTTCCCAAGAGCTTTCCTTTTAAAGATTTTTGAGTGTAACTTTTTAACAGCATCCTTTTATTTTATATGGTTTTATTACTTTCTCTTAACTCTGAGAATATTGACATTATTTTGGGAAAGGTTTCTTCTCCTTGCATTGTTTTTTCCTCCAACTAGCTGTTTTATATTGATCTTATCATCCATGTTAGATACTATTCTCAGATGTCCCAAGATCCTTATTTTCTGCTCCTGTTGAGTAAGAGGTGGAAAGGCTGATTGGAAACTCTGAAATTATGAATGGGATTTGTTAACTGTGGGCCTCACTGTAGAGTGATTGGCTGGGCCAATTATTTGAAGAACCTCTGATATCACTGTTTTTAGATCTTCCTTTTAGAATGCTCAAATTCTTGGAAAAGACCATATTCATCTCCTGTCTGGAGAACAAAGGCCTGGGTGCCAAGGTTCTAAAAGCCATGTGAGAGAAAAGCATTTGTTCTTCTAATTTCCCTGTTTTCAGTACAGTATCCTTGCCTCAACTGTGTTTGATATACCTCCAGCTCAGAAATCCTGTTTTATCCTTTCCAAAGAATACACTTCTGTTGTTTCCTAGGGTGGGGGCAATGGTAGTTGCCCAGTTATGGAAAGGGGGAAGGTGATCTGGGAATTTGAATCTTAAACTGACTTCTAACCAACTTTTCCAGAGATATTTGGTACACCTAGTATTTAGATTGCTATTTCATAATTGAAGGACTCTTCAAAATGACTAAAATCATTG
Organism: Avahi laniger; assembly: GCA_963575035.1. NCBI lineage: Eukaryota > Metazoa > Chordata > Mammalia > Primates > Indriidae > Avahi > Avahi laniger. Next base: position 17,092 of record CAUYSK010022267.1, on the reverse strand, counting down.
CCCTGCTTGTGGCCTCTGTTGGAGGCAGATTATGAATGGGACATGGGACCTCCATAAGATATATCTTGTAAATTGCTGAAAGATGGATGAACAGGTGTTTGGGGAAAGGTTCTCTTTCAACCTGTTTATAGAAGAGTATTGAAACAGGAGAAAACACTCACTTTGCAGAGCTGTCAGCTGTAGAAAAGAAAAAGTTGCAGGGAAGATGGGTTCTGGCAAAGTGCACGCTTTGGTGACTGTGCAAGGAACACGAAGGTTGCCCATGAACACGCAATGCCTACTCGGTTACATGTGGCCACAACAGGGTGTGTGTACCATGCCTCGACTTGCTTCTTGATGACATCATGAAGCTGGGCTCTCCCCAGAGGATTTCGAGAAAAGCCGAAATATTGTGCAATATGCAGAAGCCACTCATTGCTGCTGTCTTCAAGAAGGAGCCAGAGAAAAACATGCAAAGAATTGAATCAAGACACTGAAGCTGTGTTGCAGAACAGTTGATAAGATTGGATTACCTACTCTTTGATAATCTTTGGAGAGTTTACTAAAAACAAAGCAGCTCTTCAAGCAAAGGCTATAATTGAGAGTCAGATGAATTTCTCTCTTTTTTTTTTTTCGCGGTCTCCACTATACATGTTTGTCCTTGGTTTTATTTCTCTTTAATCTTTCACACATAGACCTCTATGCAGAATCTTGAGTGAGACCATAGAGAGTGACCAGCAAGGCCATTTTCTGTGATATAGCTCGGTGGAGGACCCTGACTCCAGGATCTTAGACCCCTGCACAGGGGTTTCCCTTCCCTGTTGTTCCACACACACACCTCTGCTTTCTTTTACCCTCCTCCTCTGTCTCCCCTTTCACCTTTTGTTTTTCCTTTTGTGTGTTCATTGACATTCTTTCCTTTCATTGCCCATCTCTGTTGGAACTTTCCCCAGGGCCCCCCAAGCCTGGGTTGGCTGATCTGAACCAGTGTCACTTTGCGTGGGTTGTTGTTGGAGGCAAAGGGTAGCATGTGAAATCACTTTATAAATGGCAAGGTGTTCTAACAGGTCATAAGTATTGTTACAGGACGGGGCTCACCCTACGTAAAGCAGTCCCTCCCCATGGGCCAGCTGTGTCCTGAGATCCTCTCGTCACACCACCAGTGCTTGCTTTCCCTGCCTCCTGTGGTGATGTCCTTTCTGGGTCAGTTTTCCTTCTCTGTCTTTTTCTTTTTCTCCTTGTGACTTATCTACTCTGTCATTCCTCAGATCCTTCTTAAGAAATGATTAATTTTGGTTTGTCAAACGCACTGGTGCTAAGGTGTCAACGACTGACAGATTTGATGTTAACACAGAGAAATTCACGCTTTAACTGGAGACTCCATGAACTCCAATATGGAGGTTGGTAGTGTGATTTTACAAAGCATGAGAAGTCAGTGGTTTGGGAGTTTTTTTCTTGATGATTTCAAGCCTTGTGTATGTGTGGATGATTTCCTATTCCACCCCTTCAGGAGGTAGGCCTTAATACAACATATAGAGGCTACTGAATAAAATATTAACCTGGGACATGAAGGGTCAGGGAAGGTTTGTGTTTCGGGGAGAGCAATATGGGTACCAGCAGCTTTTGAGAAAAAATTAGGAAAGAAATAGTACAGTTAAGAAATAATGTGCAAAATATGAGTATTTTCAATTGCCCTGAAGCCTCTACTCTTGTTAACATTTCCCTGCAGATGCTCTGATAAAAAAATAGGCAAATATAGGTTATGCAAATAGAGACAGGGTGTCATTGAGCTGGGAGCAATTTGCAAGCCAAGGGAGATCTCAGAAATCATCTTTTCAAATCTTGGGGGATTGGGGTGTTTGCTGGTTGCTGGACTTTTGCATGAATACAGGGAAAGGGGGTCTGGGTTTCTGGTCTCAACTGGGCGTTTTTTCCTGTGAGTGTGTCCCAGCCTTCCGGAGTAGGAGCCGAATCTTAGTAGAACTTCCCTCGAGAAGATGCCCTCCTCATTGACAATGATCTTCTTGTTCATCTTTTGCCTGGAGTCATTGGCTGCAATGCTGCAGAATGGCTTCATGGTCACTGTGCTGGGCAGGGAGTGGGTGCGGCGCCGGGCACTATCCACAGGCGACATGATTGTGGCCTGCATTGCCACCACCCGGTTCTGTGTGCACGGGGTAGCCATGCTGAATGGCCTCCTGAGAGCCTTTGATTTTTGTTACTTTTTGTTTAATATCTTCTGGGACTTTTTCAATGTTCTCAATTTCTGGCTTACTGCCTGCCTTGCTGTCTTCTACTGTGTGAAGATCTCATCCTTCTCCCACCCCACCTTCTTCTGGCTGAAGTGGAGGATTTCTTGGGCAGTGCACAGGCTGATGCTGGGCTCCCTGATCATCTGCGGCTTCGTATCCATCTCCTCGGTGGTTGGAAATCTAACGATCATTCAGATAATTGCCTCCCTAAATTCCTGTGAGAACAGCACTTCAGCTTACAAGGCAGGAGCCTTCCGGAAGCACTATTTTGTCGTCCATGAAGGGCTTATACTGCCGATCCCATTCCTCCTGTTCCTGGTGTCCACCGTCTTGCTCATGTTCTCATTGTACCGGCACGTGGATCGCATGAGGGACCAGAGGCCCGGCCCCCGTGATCCCAGCTCCCAGGCTCACACCAGGGCTCTGAAGTCACTTGTCTTCTTCTTCATCTTCTATACATCATATTTCCTGTCCTTGTACATTTCTGCGACGAAACTTGTAACTTTCCAGGATCACTGGCGCGTGACCTGGGAAGTGTTCATCTATGCCGGTATCTGTCTGCACTCCACCATCCTGCTGCTCGGCAGCCCCAAACTGAGAAGGGCCCTGAAGAAGAGGCTTCCGGCGCCAGCGCTGCAGCCTTGCAAGGCTTTGGAGGACCCAAGACAAAGGGCGGTTCCACTCTCCGGTTATCAGTATTGATAACCTGCTGTGGGATGAATAATCCCATGAGTGGCAAGAACGCCAAAGGTTTCAGGGGATGTCTTTCTCTTTTCATTTTCTGCGTTCTTTCCACTAATTCTTTTTCCATCTCTCTGTGTTCCTACCATCCTCTCTGCTGCTGCTAGTCCCTAGTCTGTGTCCCACATTACCCCGGCCTTAGCTGCCGGACTCATTTCTTCACTGGCCCTTCTGGTTCTCTATGCAACAAGCCTAACCGTGTTCTCCAAGTGTCTTTCTGGTCTGTATTCCCTTCATGGAGACCCGTAACTGCTGTCAGTTGTCTCTGTGGGCAAGCTGAAGTTTGTGTGTTAACAGTGGCATGGCTTGTCCACCATCTTCCTCCGTGACACCACCTCTCCTCCTGTTCCTTGTCTGCTCTCAGCTTAATCGCCACAGCAGCCCAGCAAAGCTTCTTCCCATCTTCCCACACGTCCTTCCCTTCTGCCTTGCTTCTTTGCCCCACCTGCAGCTTCCTCCTTCCTTTCTCTGCCTATCTTTGTCATTCTTTTGTGCCCTACTTAAGACTGATGCCACTCATGGAAATTTTCCAGCTTGATTCCGTGGAAGCGTGAGAACATACTTGAGTTTCGTGCCACCACAGGTCTCATGACTTCACGTGTTTGCTATATGTTGCAGTAAAAGGAACTGTCTGATGTAGAAATGCTTTTAGGTTTTGGCCAACAGAAGACAGATGGAAAACAAAGGAAATTCTCTACAAGTCCTAATTTTTTTTTTTTTTTTTTTTTTGAGATAGAGTCTCACTCTATTGCTGGAGTAGAGTGCCATGGCGTCAGCCTAGCTCACAGCAACCTCAAACTCCTGGGCTCGAGCAATCCTACTGCCTCAGCCTCCCGAGTAGCTGGGACTACAGGCATGTACCACCATGCCCGGCTAATTTTTTCTGTATAGATTTTTAGTTGTCCAAATAATTTCTTTCTATTTTAAGTAGAGACAGGGTCTCGCTCTTGCTCAGGCTAGTCTTGAATTGCTGACCTTGAGAGATCCACCTGCCTCGGCCTCCCAGAGTGCTAGGATTACAGGCGTGAGCCACCGCGCCCGGCCTATAAGTCCTAATTTTGATCATTCTTCTCTTTCTGTTCACGCACCCAGGAGGTGGATCCTGGCTGCTGTTGTCTAGGATGGTAATATTCAAATTGTTTGCATCCCAGGGCTTGTGCAAGATGACCCACTAGGTGTGGAAAGAAAAATGTGGCAACTTCAATTTCCATTTATTTTTATCTCCTCCTTTTATTACTATTTTTTAGTGTATTTTATGATGTACATAATGTATTAGTAAAGTATACATGCATATAATTAAAAATAAATTTGTATGTGGTAGTGTCTTAGTTAGCTCAGGTTGCTATAACAGAACACCATAGACTGTGTGACTTAAACAATAGACATTTATTTCTCACAGTTCTGGAGCCTGAAACTGAGGGTGCCAGCATGGTTGGATTTTGGTGAGAATCCTCTGCCAGGTCGTAAACAGACACCTTCTTGCTGTGCCCTCTCACGGTGAAGAGAGACCGTCTGTCTTGTTTTCCATCTTATGAGGACACTAATCCCATTCATGAGGGCTCCACCTTCATGAACTAATGACCTCCCCCAACCTCATCTATAAATACAGTCACACTGGGGATTAGGATTTTAAAATTTTCGGAGGATGCAAACATTCAGTCCATAGCAGGTAGGATGCATGATCATAAGTTTTTTTTTTTCCTGACAAAGTTTACTATAAAAAAGTATGGTGGCCATTAGACTAGAATATTGGGAAAACACCAGACATGGTTAAGAGAAATTCATGTATCTGAACTAGTCAAAACAGGAGTAATGAATAACAGGACAGAACAGAGGTTACAAGGAATTTTCAAATAAATAATTGCATTTATGGTAAATTGGCCAGCCATCCTGGGAAGCTGAAGCCCCTAAACATTATGTTACAATGGTAGCTGGAGGCCAAACTGGGGCAAGATTGAGGGACAGAGATGAGGAGTTTTCTCTTGGAAGATGATGATTGAGGCTTTAAAAGAGGAGAGTCTCAAATTGCTGGTGAGGAACACAGGGGATTTCCCCAGAGAATAGAGAAAGAGTGAGGCAGGATAGAGGAACCCCTGGGAAGCTGGAACTATGTTCAGAGTTTAAATTAATTTATAGACTCCTTAAAGTCTAGCTGTGAATTATCACACCTAGAGAGCACATATCAGCCTCATCATCAATCATAAAGAGTGGGTTTTTTTTGCAGCCACATGAGTGAGCTAATGACTTCCTACAGAGATGGCAATAATAAACTATGAGGACTGGGCCTTGGGGATTCAAGCCACAAGAGGATTGGGTAGAGGCAGAGAAGGCAGAAACACCAACGGTGTCTGTCTCGTATATCCCTTCTACTCAACCATGGACCTCTGGAAGACTGTTTTTCCCTTGGACTGAGCTCCAGAACTTTACTGAAGGTCTTTGGGTGGGTAGAGGATGGTGACGCAATTCATGTTTTGTCACATTTTCACAGCCTTTTGAGTTATCTCAGATCTAGTGGGCTTAGCTCAGGAGTTCTTAATTGGTTGATGTTCTCAACCTCCTTTCCTAAACTCTAGCTCATAAGAACCCTAAAACACTTGGTGGCTCCATTTTGACTAAAGATACAATCCAATATTTCATCCTGACTTTCAAAGCTTTCTACGATCTCTCTCCAACCTAACTTTTCAGCCAAATATGCCACCATTCCATGTGAATTCTCTGCTGTAGCCAAACGTATCTAATCATTCTGGACATAATCACGTTTCCTCCTCCTTTACTGATGCCTTGTCTTTTTCCTTGCAACATACAAGACAGCATCTTTGTTTTGCTGTGATGATGGGGCTACTGCTACTACTGCTACTGCTACTGCTACTGCTGTTCACTATAATTGGCCTTTGTGTTAGAGAAACAATTCCACCTGGAGGAGGACTGGGAATAGGGAAGAGACAATGAGTTTTGTGAATCCTATTCTCCGTTTGTGGGGGTCCTGTGCATGGAACTGGTAGTTCAGTTGCTGCTGCTGCTGCTGCTGCTGAACTATTCTGAAAATTCCTGGGATGGGAATAAGATGATACATAACATTTAGAACCACGGCCTGGGAGTCACTCCTTTTTTAACCCTCTGAGGGTTCTCCATACAGAGAATCTACTTGTGATTCCTCTCCTGCCACTCTCATGATTACATTTATAAAGACTAGCTATGAAAATTTAAAAAGTTCTCAGACTTGGTTTCTACCCAAGAAGATAATCTGAATATGAGAAGGCAAAATGCAACAAACAAAAAGAAAAAACAAGAAAAGAATCACCATAAAACACATTGAATATTTAAACACAAATGATTATTCACCCTTTTGAAATAACTTAATCTGCATATATGTATATATGCCCGGTAAATGACAGTGGTTTATGATTAGTGTTTGAAAGCACTTTGAGGGTGGATATCTAGTTCACTGCTGTAGCCCCAGTGCTTTTCATTGGGTTATTATGACATATGAGATATGCTTAGTATCTCACAATAATAATAATAATAAATTATTGTTAAATGAACTGAAGGTTAAATGCACATCTTTCTCATCTTATGAGCCATTGAAAGTGTAGGAGGTGGATGGAAAAGATATGAATTTTCCATATTGGGTTTGTGGCTGGCCAAACTCCAGAGCTATGACCCCAAAGTTTGCTGCATTTCTCCAAGTTCCAGTAGAAAACAGCCAAATGTCAGCCAGAGAACAAGGGCAAGGAAGAGAGACATTGGGAACTCTATCCTCTGGAAATTTGCGTCTTCACAGAAAGGTGGAGTGAATGAGTTACCTTAGTTCACCTTCTTTCCTTTACACAGGAGCATGGTGTTCACTATAATTGGCCTTTGTGTTAGAGAAACAATTCCACCTGGAGGAGGACTGGGAATAGGGAAGAGACAATGAGTTTTGTGGGGGTCCTATGCATGGAACTGGTAGGTTATGGTGCCGACCAGGAGATGGGTGTACTATTAAAAACTTCCTCTCTCATGCTACCTGATCCTGAGTCTTCAGCATTGCTATATTTGACCAACAATTTCTGCTTACCTATCTCCCTGTGACACATTAACCTACTTATATGCTCCTGGGTGTTGATTGCCAATTTTTTTTAATCCTTTGAAGCTTATTCCTATGGAGAATGTAGTCTTTGCTTACCTCTCTTTTCTCTGGTTAATGTTGATGGGCCAACATTTAATGCCCTGGACTTCCATTGCATCCCTGGTGCTCTCCTGAATTCTCCCTGGACTATGTGTCACTCCATAGGATGAATGGAATGGAAGATAGTCATTCTAAGAAGTCATTGTCATCATCATAATTACTTCTTATGCATATACAGAGATTTATAGTTTCTAAAGTGCTTTCATATATTTGTGGTCGTATTTATTTGTCATCCATATTTTTTATAGATGAAGAAAGAGGAGTTCAGAGCAGTTAAATGACTACCTTAGGATTCACAGTGATTGTGACAAGACTTAAAATCTGGTCTTCTAACTCCAGCTAAGAGTGAAGAAGACGGGAGTATAGGATATATTGTTAACCATGGCAAGATCCCTGGTCCTGGCATCAGTTTGGGTCTTGGTCTTTCCTCTGTATAAATGTGACTTCAGGTGGGAGTTTTGATCTATAACTTGGGACTTCATTTCTTTCTTCCTGTAAAATTATCTTTAATGTCTTCTTTCAGCCTAAAAACCGAGATTCTAAGATAATTAGAACAGGTGATACTTTTACACATTTTACTGATAGACAAAATGAAGCAGGGAGGGGCTTCAACTGACATACTCTATAACTCGCAGTCAGGGGAAGCTTGGACTAAAGCCATCTTAACTTCTAGTCCAGGGCTCTTTCTGCCATATCCCATTGGTTTTATAGCTATCCTGGTTGGGGTTCCCCTGCGAAATGCCATTTTAAAAGTCACTACTTATAAAATAATTTTTTAAATTTCGAACAAGATTTGTCTGTCTGGTTAATATAATTGTGTGCTCTGTTGTATTTTATGATGATGGTCAACATGAGTCATAAGACTTGATGTAACCTCTCTCTATAGAGGTTTTGCTCAGTTTTCTCTCTGTCAGAGGGGTACCTTATAGCACCTGCTTCGTAGGGTTGTTGCGAGAATTAAGTACTGTGGAGAGCACTCAGAACAATGCCTGGGACATAACAGTCACCCCAGCTGTGGATGTGAGCTCTGACCCTCAGTAGGGAGTGTGCCCTGTGGATATCGTCACTGAGCTGCCAGCAGGTGTGTGCTCACGTCTCAGGTGTCAGCTCAGAGAAGTATAACCTCCTGTGTAAGGGACACCAAATGCAGGGGCCTGATATGATATTCACGCCAATGTTGACATGGGCACAGAAAAGGCCGAAGAGCAGGCAAATTTATGGGCAGACATGTGGACTTGGGAAACTGAGCCTTGACAATATTTGCATCTATTCTGAGCAGAAGGAACCTTTTCACCCTCTCAGATAGCGTGCATCCTCTACTCTGGCCGAGCCTCTTCATTGGGGCAGATGCAAGGACAAACTCATACAGGACCTTCCAGAACAGCCCAACAGAAATAGTCCTTGAAGCCTCAGGATCCAATTTGTCCACAGAAGAGATGAATGACGATCACATGGTCTCAGGACCTCCGGTGACTGATAAGAAAGCCATGGTCTTGGCCATCATTTCATTATTTTTGTGCCTGGTGGCGGTGTTGTGCAATGGCTTCATCACTGCAGTGCTGGGCAGGGAGCGGTTGCTACGGAGAACACTGTTGCCTTGTGACAAGTTGTTGGTCAGCCTGGCGGCCTCTCGTTTCTGTCTGCAGTGGGTGGTGTTGTGTAAGACCATTTACATTTTACTGCATACAGCGGTCTTCCCATACAGCCCTGTACTGCTGTTTCTAACCTTCCTGTGGGACTTCCTGAACGCTGCCAACTTATGGCTCTCCACCTGGCTCAGTGTCTTCTACTGTGTGAAAATTACAACCTTCACCCACCCTGTCTTCCTCTGGCTAAAGTGCAAGTTGTCTGGGTGGGTACCATGGATGCTGCTCAGTTCTGTGGGATTCTCCAGTTTGAGCACCATCCTATTTTTCATAGGTAACCAGAGAATATATCAGAACTATTTAAGGAGCAGTCTGCCACCATGGAATGTCACCGGGAATAGCATAAGAAGGTCATATGAGAAATTCTATCTCTTTCCCCTGAAAATGGTTACTTGGACAGTCCCTACTGCTTTCTTTCTCATCTGCATGACTTTGCTCATCACATCTCTGGGAAGACACATGAAGAATCCCCTCTTGACCATCTCGGGATTTCAAGAGCCCAGTGCTCAGGCACACATCAAGGCTCTGCTGGCTCTCATCTCTTTTGCCATCCTCTTCATCTCCTATTTCCTGTCCCTGGTGCTCAGTGCCACACATGTTCTTCCATCTCAGGCTCTTAGGTTCTGGATGTGGCAAATAGTGATTTACCTGTGTTCAGCAGTCCACCCCATCATTCTGATCTTCAGCAACTCCAGGCTGAGAGCTGTGCTGGGGAGGTACTGTTCCTCAAGATGCAGGGCATCTTGCATCACAACTGATGAGAAACCTCAAGGAGACTCCAATGCAGAAGGCATGGATGCAAAGGGACATAGCTTCTCTCATTGCCACATTTAATGTTTTCTCCCTCTTAGCTACAGTTAATGATTAGAAAAATAATGAAATAGGATTCAAGGTGAGATCAAAGATCCTGAACTATGGTCACTTCATATACTCAGCAAGAGTGTAGCTGATGTGGCTATGTTCCCTGTGGGACTTAATATGTTGAAGAATCAGGAAACTTACTTTTCCTGTGATCAATCTCTTGGCATTTAAAATGATCCTTCTGGGAACTAGATGCAAAGATCCTGGCATGTAATGTGATATTTTATCTGTCGAATCAGACCAGAGAAAATTTTTGGAACCACAGTTTTCCTCTGGCTTCAGCCTGTGAATCCTCTTTCCCTTTTCATCACTTCATAGTTTTCCAGCCAGTTACTACTGTGAACATTCTCTGTCCTTCCATGGAAGATTTCCCAGTGTCTGAATTCTCCATACAGACCATGGTTGTGATTGGTGCATGTGTGTGGCAGTGTGTGTTGTCTGGAATGTACACATTCTAAGACAACCTCTGGAGATCCCCCTAAGTGCTTGGGGTCTGTGATTTATATGTGGTTCATGTTCTCTGTGATAGCCTGATCTGTTCTGTAATAATTGTTAAGGTCCATGGGTCCAGGTACAATTTCTTTTGTGTTAATATTGAGACCTACTGAAGTTGTTGACATGGAGAAGTTAATTTACATCTGTCTGAGACCTTTGGTGAGGAGTATGTGGCCTGCCTTTATGATTTTCCCAGCTCTTCTCAAACTTTCCTTAAGCCCAGTCTTATCCCTCAAACCATTCAAATGGAGATCCCTCAAGTTCCGTCGATTCATTTTAAAATCTCTCAGCCTCATTCCTCCACCCCAGCCCTCTGCATCAGAAGACAGATCTCTGCTTTTGGCTTCTCCAGGTGAACACCTGTGCTCTTAGCTCTACCCCTCTCACCCCCTTTCTTTTCCCTGCTCAGTCAAGGATTCCCACTCCCTACATGACTCTTCAAACTTTTCCTCTTCACTGTTCTTCCCTTCTTCAACAAATGTGCCTCTAAACCCCTTTCCTGAAAAATACCCCCTCATCTGTCTTCCCCCCTGAAGTGCCCATGCTGCCAGCGAGTCACTTGAGGGTCCTCCTGTGGCCTGGTGCCATCCTCTTCTGTTCCCTCGTTCTACTGAAATGTGTTTCTGCAAGGACACGTGTGATCTCCTAATCACTATGTGGCTTTATCCCAGCCTTATCCTCCTCTGCCTCTGTGGTGCTTGCCTCTATAGATAACAAATGATTTCTTTAAAATAAACTGATTAAAAATATTTCTACATGTTTTTTGCCCACTTTTTAATGGCGTCGTTTGATTTTTTTTGCTGATTTGCTTGAGTTCTTTGTTGATTCTGGTTATCAGCCCTTTATTGGATGTATAGCATGTAAATATTTTCTCCCATTCTGTAGGTTGTCTATTCACTCTATTGATTGTGTCCTTGGCTGTGCAGAAACTTTTTAATTTGATCAGGTCCCATTTATTTATTTTTGTTGTTGCTGTGATTGCTTTTGGGGTCTTCTTCATAAATTCTTTGCCTAGGCTAATACCTATAAGAGTTTTTCCAACATTTTCTTCTAGAATTCTTATAGTTTCATGCCTTAGATTTACGTCTGTCATCCATCATGAATTAATTTTGGTGAGCAGTGAGAGGAGCAGATCCTGTTTCAGCCTTCTACATGTTGCTATCCAACTCTCCGAGAATCCTTTATTGAATAAAGATTCTTTACCCCAGCACTTGTTTTGTCTTCTTTGTCAAAAATCAGATGGCTATACGAGGATGGATTCATATTTGGGTTCTCTGTTCTGATCCATAGATCTAGGTCTCTGTGTTGTGCCAGTACCATGCTGTATACCACGGAGCACTGCTCAGCCATAAAAAAGGTAATCTAGAATCTTTTGTAACAACCTGGATGGCACTGGAGACCATTCTTCTAAGTGAAGTATTGCAAGAATGGAAAAAAAAACACCACATGTACTCAATACTAAATTGAAACTAATCGATCAACACTTATGTGCACATATGGAAGTAAAACTCAAGGGAAATCAAATAGGTAGGAAGGAGGAGGAGGAGATGGGTAAATTCACACCTAACGGGTACAATGCACACTATCTGGGTGATGGGTACACTTATAACTTTGACTCAAACTGTATAAAAGCAAATTATGTAACAAAAACGTGTGTACTCCCATAATATTCTGAAATAAAAAAAGACTAAAAAATATTTTTACAAAAGTACTATGTGATCTCTGTAGAAGATAAAAAAAAAAAAAGAAAAATAAACCCCACCCATACTTGCCCATCAACATGTCTTCCTAAACATTCTTTTCCTCTTGGCATCTGGGATACTGCATTAGGTTCTCCTCCCTGCTCTAGCCACTCCTTTCTGTGTCCTTCTCACTAATCACTCATCCTCCAGCTCCCTGGTTCTTGCCTTAGCCAGCCCTCTTCTTCCTTTGAGATGATATCCAATCCCTTTCCTTTGTGTTTACATCTACTCATGTAGCTTCAGTTATGCCCTTCATACAGATAACTACCAAAGCCTTCACTTTCCTGAAGACTCTAAACCTATATTTTCTTCCACTTAGTGTACATTACCATCTGATGGTACCATGAGCACTTCAAACTTAGTAAGTTAAAAACATTTCCATCTCCTCCTCCTCCTCTACCTCTTCCTTTCCCTCTTCTCCCCATCAGCTCCCTCACTGCTTAGTTGAATCTGTTTTTCTATTACTGCTATGCAGTAAATCAGGCTTACAGCCTGAGTTAATTTCCACTCCCATGCTCTGATGAGCCCTTGAACCTAATCAGTAACCTGTCTTCGAGTTTTACATCTGCAATGTCTCCGTCTTCTGTCCCCTTCTTCCCATTTCTGTAGCTCCCTATTTAAATTAGATTATACTCCTCTTTCGCCTGGACTGTTTAGATTTCTTCTTCACCACTTGCTCCAGTACACTGTTCTCCACCACCCCAATCAACATAACAATCACAAAATTAATCTCCTGAAGGTATAACTGATCATTCCACTCAAACCCTAGTCATCTTTCAGCGCCTATTCAATGAAGCACAGGCCTTTACACTTGGCATTCAAGGACCTCCATAGTCAGCAACAACCTCATCATTCACCTCTTCCATCCTAGTAGAATCCTATTTCTCAGTGAATTTGGATTATCATTGCTCTGGGCATACCTGAAACTTCCTCCCTGATATCCTGAAATCTACTTTCTTATTCCCATAGGTACCTGTTCAAAATCCTATTTAACTTTTTCTTTTCCCATTTAACTTTTAAAGGTTAATCAAATGTCACCTCTTTGATGAAGCTTTTCTGGATGCTTCCCAAGCTTTGATCGCTCTCACATTTGGGGACATATAAGTTGGTGTTCCTCAGTTGTGACATGAATTCTGCCTTGTGGTGCTATTATTTGCATACTTCTCATCTCCCTGGAAAATGTTAAACTTCTTAAAGGCATGGGCTGCCTCATACTCCTCCATGCATGCTCTAAAGCACTTCCAAGTCCTTGCTGCGTGGAACAGAATGGTTTTGTTGTGTCTGGAATCCAGCTGTAAGCACATGTACTTTTGCCTGTATATTTATCTCTGGGCTACCTACTATGTTTTTATGCCTATATTTAAGCTGTATTCCCTTCACTACCTGGCTGACTTATTTTTTGGCAGTCACACTTATATTCAGTTTTTCTTTGACTTATGCACAATGTAGACATAAGAAATGGGTGAGTGAGAGAGTAAAATTTCCCTGATTTTGTGATGTCTTTGACTTCCTTCTTCCTTGTACATTTGCCTGTTGCTAAGCAACGGTGCACAGCAGACATCAGGTCTTCCTATGGGGATCTTAGTGAGGTGCCAGTTCCCCCCTTTGCTATTGACCCCATCCCCCTTTCCAAAGCACCCTGTATAAGCCACTGTTTGTTCCTTGCATTCTTCACATCATTAGCCTAAGAGAGCAGAACATCTTCCAGAATCTGAATGATCTCCCCACAGGGACAAGTTCCCCTGTAGCTTGAACACACAGGGAAAAATAAAAGATAAGTGAGGTTTGTTGTATTTTTAAAATACTTGGTAACTTATGATTATCCTTAATTTTTACCCATGGCTCAATCTCATCCTGTATTATGATGATATTAATAACGATGCCTATTTTGTGTGAGGCATGGAGCTAGAACACTAATTTACTTACATCTTTTATGTACTTAATTATTAAAGTAACACCGTAAAATGGAAACTAGAGAGAGAGATTTATTGAGGTCACATGGCCAGTGAATGATAGAATTGGGATACTTTAGTGTCATAGTGTTTAAAACAGTGTGTTATTGATGTAGATAGTAGGATAATAGAATATAATAAGGGGAGAGAAAAGATAAGTACATCAACAGGGAGTCCAGACAACAGTTATGTGAAAAGTTTGTGATAACTAAAGCTTATTAAATCAGTGGAGAAAAGAAGTATTGTGGCATACTGGTATTCCAATTGGAAAAACAAAAATAAAGTTACAGCCAACATTTTATCATAAATTCCAGATAGATGATCTTTAACCCAAATATTAATTTTTTCAAAGCCCTGTTTTTTATTTTTTAAAATAATTCAAATTTTCCTGTTTTACTCCATAAAATACTACCTTTAAAATTTAAAGAACTGTTTACTATGCTTTTGGAGGTTGTTGTGGAGTATGTACACAACCTTCAATGCCCACGAGCCAGAGAAGCCCTGTTTTCTTAAGCAAGTGGTAATGAAAGTCATTGGTAAATTTGAGTACAGAAGTAATACAAACTTTTTTTAAATGAAAAGACACTATGCATGTAGGAACCATGGAAGTCCTTTTCAGTTTTAAAGGACAATTAACAGACTTCCAGAAAATATTTACAAACATTTTTTAAGAGATAAAGCTAATGTCTCTAATATACAAAGAGCTCTTACAAACCAGTAAGAAAAAGACAAGCAAACTAATAGAATGATGGTTAAATGGCAAAAATAGATAATTCATACATAAAGAAATACAGATTGTCAAGTAAACATGTGAAATGAAACTGATATTCACCTTTAATCAGGGAATTGCAAATTAAAACAATAAGTAGTTCTCTGCTATAAACACAGCTACATAGTAGTAGTTTCCCCCTTCTTTCCCTGGAAATCACATAGGAGCAAAAAAAGTTGAAAATAATTCTGAAAACTCTATTTTCAGAGAAGCTGTGGGACAGATCACTCCCAAATTTCATATTATGTAAAATCACTGTCAATCACAATAGAGTCAAGAAAGAAAGTGAAAAGAAGAAGTATGAAGAGAGAGGGCCCAGTCGGGGGCAGAACTAAGAAAAATCCGGTGAGAATCCACTTCCTTCAAAAAAGAGACTCATCCTGAAATGCAAAAGCCCGTCGGTATGCATGTATTAGTTTTCTATTGTTTTATAACAAATTGCCTCAACACTTACTGGCTTAAAACATTTACTAACTTGGTTTCTGTGGATCAGAAATCCAGGCAAGTATCAGCAGGTCCTCTGGCTCTGGGTTTCTCACAAGGCTGCAGTCATTGCAAGGCTCATCTGGGCAGAATTTATTTCCCAGCTCACTCAGGTGGTTGTTGGCAGGATTCAGTTCCTCATGGGTTGCTGGCCTGAGGCTTCAGTTCCTTATGAGCTCTGGGCTGAGCCTCTGCACTTCCTGGCCCTGAGGCTTTCTCAGAGTGTCTTCCTTCATCAGAGCGAACAAGAAACAGGGCAGCAGAGACTGCCGGCAAGATGGAAGTCACAGACTTCTACAATGATTGTTATCATCACTATTTGTATTTTAATGGTGAAAATACCCCATCTAATTAAGTAAGAGAAAGAAATTATACTTGTGGACATTGGAAAAGGGAGGCAAAAATATATGCTTGTAGAGTTGAAAAATATCCAATCAACATCAACATAAAAACTACTATAGAACAATAAGAATTTAGTAATGGCGGTGTGCAAAATGAATATACAGAAATCGATATTTTCTAATACACAAAATAACCACCAGTTAGAATATAGAATGAAAGAAAAGATTTTATTTGCAATAAGAACAACAAGATAAAATACCTAGAAATAAATTTTATAAGAAATGTTTAAGATCTACATGAAGGAAACTTTAAAACACTCAGGAAGACGTGAAAGGCATGAACTAATGGAATATGACACCATCTTCTTAGGTAAGAAGATTTGGCACCATAAAGATGTTATTAATAATTATCCCTAAGTTACAATTTGTTGATTTAATATAACATAAGACCTATAAAAATACTCTTTTCCTCTTTTCAATAAAAATAAGACTAAAATATTCTAAGGTTATTACAGAAATTGAAAGAAGCCAAAAAAGAAAATGATGAAGGTAGACAAACTCTACTGTATCTTAAAATACAGTATGAGCCTCAAAATTTAAAAAGTATATGTGAATATACATCAGTAGAATGGATAGTACAAAAATTCATATATATGGACTTTATTACAAATCCAATATACATAAAATATTTCAAATCAGAGGAAAATTCAATAACTGATGTTGAGATAATAGAATAGCCATCTGAAAAAACATAATGTCAAACCATATACCAAGATAAAGTCCAGTATATCAAATATTTGAATGTTAAAAATGAAACAATACAATTGCTAGAAAATATGGGAGGAGGAGGATTCTTTTAATACCTTGGGATGTGGAAAGTCTTTTAAGACCACAAAGAAAAAGATTGATAAATCAAAATTTAAAAAATTCTGCATGGCCAAAATTTATAACAAAGATGTAAAAAATATAATAAGCTGGGAAAATACCTGAAACCTATATTATAATAAAAATTAATTTCCAGTATATAAAAAGAGCTCTTAGAAATCATAGGAAAAAGATCAACAGCCCAAAAGAAAAAGAGAAAAGGCAAAGAATATGAATAAGTAATTCACAGAAAAGAAAATACAAATGGCTTCTTCAACACAGGAGAGATACCCAATCTAATTGGTAATAAGAGAAATGTAAACTAAAACTATATTGAGTTACTACTTTTAAACTATCCATTTGGAAAAACTTCTAAACTTTGAAAACATGCTCTTTTGCCAAGTTATTGGGGAAACATGCTCTTTTACACATTGCTGATGGAAGTATAAATTAGTATAATCTTTTTGGAGGGAAATCTAGCAATATATATCAAATTGACTAAAGCATGCACCCTTTGATTCAGCAGTCCTCCCTGGAATTTTGGTGCGTAGCACACCTCGCACCTCCTTGTGGGTCACAATTTGTGCCTCACCCCCTTGGGCCTGCTGGGACTTGCGTCTGGTTACAGGTCCAGAAGCAATGAGAGGGGTAGGTAGCCTTTAGCAGGATCAGCAGTGCCTCGCAAGGAAACTACTTGAGGTGAGTCCATCACAGGCCCTGCAGGGAAGCGGTGATATATCTCCCTAGGAAAGGGAGGAAGGCTTGCCTCTATTGGTAAAGAAGATTTGGCAGAATTTAG
>CAUYSK010022266.1:0-13825 GCA_963575035.1 Avahi laniger | reverse complement strand
TGCTGCCAAAGCGAGCACTAGTTGAACATTTAAAGCATTTTTTTTGTATAAATATACCAGCTACCTCTTGTGCTATGGAGCTGTGGAAACTATTCTTTGGAAATCTATCTTGATTTTCCATAGTGGTAGCAGCAATACAAGCCTTAACATTGGGTGTGGTTTTGGCTTCTCTGGGACTAGAAGGAAAAGGAAGCTAGCCATTGGTACTAGGCCCCCAGGGATTTAAGAATCCCCTCCTGTTCGAGCTGGGTGCAGTGGTGTGTGCCTGCAATCCTAGCTACTGCAGAGACTGAGGTGGGAGGATTGCTTGAGCCCAGGAGTTTGAGGTCAGCCTGGGCAACATAGCAAGACCCCATCTCTAAAAAAAAAATATTCTCCTGTTTTGTCCACCAAGTCTGGCCCCAGTGCTCTGAAGAAAAGATGTACTCACCCTATTGGATCTCAGTCAGGTGTCTGAGGGTCAGACTCTTGGTTAATTACTAATCATGGAGACCTTTCAGTAGTGATTTATAGTTCAGAGCTTTTCACACACAGTATTTCCATTTATTGTAGTCATCGTCCACAAACTTTCAAGTAAGAATCTAATGATGTACTTGTTAAAACTGCATATTCTCATGCTCCAGCTATACAGACTCTGATTCCATAAATCTGAGCTGGGCCTAAGAATCTGCATTGTCATAATCACTTGAGAGAACATTATATTGCTTAGATGGGGGAAAAGGGTTGACTAAAAAGACTTAGGGAATTAAAAAAGAAACAGGGACTGGACTGCATTTTTTTAGTATATCAAATGGTCCTATTTGTATTTATATTTAATGATATTTTAGGTATCTTAACTTCCTTTTTATAGGATATCCTTGAATACAAACATTCTTTTACTACTGATATGAAGCCATATCTAACCAGTCCCCCCAAATGTTCCTGGTTTTTTTCCCTATGACATATCTGTCATAGTCATTCCTTCTGCTCTCGTTACACTGTCCAGACTGATACCTGGATATACCGGTTAGCTTTAGCTGTGTAATAACATACCACCCTAAAATGTAGTGGCTTGAGACAACAGCCGTTTATTTATCCTATGATTCTATGGGTCACCGGTTTGGGGCTGGGCTCAGAAGGACAGCTCTTCTGCTCTTGCCTGAGCTCTTTCATGCATTGGTGGCTGGGCTGGAACAGGCTGTCATCATCCAGTAGACTACACTGGGCCCCTTCACAGGAGAGGCACAACAGGGCCAAGTGCAGCCAGAGGGCAAGCCCAATGCGCTGTTGCTTGTCAGACCTCTGTTACATCACCTTTGCTAACATTAAAAAGATAATCCAGAGCAAGACACATAGCCAACCAAGATCCAGTGGGGGAAGGAATAAATAAACCCTGCCTCTTTGGGAGGATCTGCCATGTCACATTGCAGGGGCATGTATGGAGGGAGAATAATTGCATCCATGTTTACAATCTACTGAATTATATCTCCCACCTTGCAAGCTTTTCTGACTATGGTCTTGCTGTTCCAACCCATCCTGCTTCCGGCTGCCACATTCACTTTCCTTAAACACTGCTTTCATCACACTACATTCTTATTCACAAACCCCAGCGGTGTCTTCTTTTCCCCACTTTATCTGCTATAAATTCTTCTGCCTAGCTTTCAGTAGTCTCCTTAAGCTACCCTGACTTAAAAGCAGAGGCTGTATGGTAAAGGAAAAAAGAACTAGCCACAGTCAGGAAAAGCTTTTGTGCTAGTTCCAGGTTGGCCACCAACAAACTTCATAACTTTTCTGGTCTTCTGCTTCTCCATCTATAAAATGAGAGAGTTTGGACTAAACGCGTGAAGTTCTTTTCAGATTTAAGATTTTGGCTGAGGCTGGGCACAGTGACTCACCTGTAATCCCAGCACTTTGGAGGCCAAGGTAGGAGGATCTCTTGAGCCCAGGAGTTAGAGATCAGCCTGGGCAACATAGCGAGACCCCAATCTTTACAAAAAAATATATATATATATTTTGACTGAGTGTACCTACACAAATTTATTTCCTGTTACTTCCTAAATAAACCCTCAGCTGAAGACCAGGCTTCCTATTTTCCCATTGCACATCCCATGTTTATGTTGCCCTTTGTACTCTCATCCCCCTGTGTTCTCAGTCTGGCTTGCCCTTTGCTTTCTCCACTGTTGGTTTTAAATTCTGCCCATCCCTTGTCTTTAATTTCTGCCATACAAGTTGGCCCTTAATCACATTATCTCTGCTGTAATTCAGTGTTTCAACTTGTCAGTCTTATCAACTAGATTGTAAACTCATCAAGGGAAGAGACTGTATTTTATACATCAACTGTAGATTCATCCTCCATTTCCATCCCAGATCATAGAAAACAGGAACTGACTGGAAACGTTTAAGACAAATGGGAGGATAAGAGTGCTTGGGCAGCGGTGGAGATGATGGTGGTAGTGGTGGTGGTGATGGTTGGAGAGGTGGGTATTTTTGTAAAAATGTACTCAGGGTAGCATGTACTTGCCAGGCTGGTAGCCTTTCGAATGTATTTACAAAACTGCTTTGCAGTCTTTCCTCCAGCCATCCCCTGACACTGGTTCTCCTTTGCTTATTTCCTGCAGTTTTCATCCCTTTCTTCTGTAAGCTGTCACCATGACCCTGACAAAAGGTTCCTTCACCTACTCCAGTGGGGAGGAATACCGCGGCGAGTGGAAGGAGGGTGAGAAGGAGCCCGGAGGATATCCAGGGATGAGCACTTCATTTGCTGCAGGACAAATAACATCAGAATATGTGGCCAACTTTACGGATCTTCATTTCCAACTCCAGGATTTAATTCCAGATAGTGCCTTTCCTTTATTCTCTTTTAGGATTAAATAAAGGCATTAGAAAATGCTTTTGTTAATCTAACCTCCAAGGATGAGTTATATCTTTCCATTTCTAAATTTGCAGTGTTTTAACATCCTTTCATCTTTTAGTGGTATTATTTAGGAATGTTTTAAATAAATGCTAATGTACCCAGCAGAGTAAAATGAATTAAGTGCCTGTAAATTAGAGAGTACAGAATTCATTGCAATGACTTGGTTCCCAGTGACTCATAAGGAGTTATAGAAGATCTGGAAATTAGGGCAGACACGCAAGAGCAAATGACATTCATTGCCTTGAATTTCCCGTGATAGCTCGTTACGTTTGGAAGTATCTGTTCATGGGAATAGTAAAATTCTTTGTAGCGTGAGACTATCCAGGAAACAATTTAATGTTGTTCAGTTTGGAAACACAGTCTAGCGTCTTTAAAGTCTCATGGGTCCAGTCTTAGCAAGCCAAGAACTGCTCTGAGGAAACTGGAGTCTTCACGCTTACCTAGGTGAAGGCCAGTTCATGCTGTTACCAGACACGTGCCTCATTCTTTTCACACTAGATCCCTGCAGCTGATAAATTCTTGAGCTTTGAGAAATTGTACAGGTGTGATGTGACCTTGTTTCCTTCAATCCCAGGCCTTTCCTCCTGCCTCCCAAATACCTGCTGTCCCCTTTAATATGGGCTGTGAGAGGAAAGACTTCCTGCTGGGCAGTCTCTATCCACCAAAAGAACCCCTCACACTCTGTTTGAAGGGCATGACTGCTCCCCCAGCCTCTCGTTCTGTTTCCTGGTCAGTTCAGTGAGTAAGCACAACCCTATTGACGTAACAAAGCTCAAACCAGTGTTGCTGGTCAGGCTGTTAGTAGCTTCACGGTGCCAATGGGTACTTTTATTTTTTTCTCAGAGAGGCAACGTAGGTAAATGTTGAGGGCTCTCAGTTAGGCTGCTTGCTGCATTTGCATTCTTGCTCTTCCACTTAGGGCTCAGTGATCTTAAGTTATTTAGCTTCTCCTTGCCTCAATTTCACCATCTGTAAAATGGGAATAAAAATAGTACTGTGGCTGGGCGCAGTGGCTCACACCTGTAATCCTAGCACTCTGGGAGGCCGAGGCAGGAGGATTGCTCGAGCTCAGGAGTTCAAGACCAGCCTGAGCAAGAATGAGACCCCATCTCTACTAAAAATAGAAAAATTAGCCTGGCATGGTAGTCCCAGCTACTTGGGAGGCTGAGACAGGAGGATCGCTTGAGCCCAAAAGTTTGGGGTTGCTTTAAGCTAGGCTAACGCAACAGCACTCTAGCCCGGGCAACAGAGCGAGACTCTGTCTCAAAAAAACAGAAAACAAAAAAAACCCTAAAAAATAGTATTGTACCTACCTCATAAAGTTATGAGGATGAAATAAGGTAATAAATACAAAATGCTTAGAGGAATGGCCGGCACATAGTAAAGGCACTATAGACATTAGCTGTTGTTATTTTTAAGTGCTCTCTTGTCATTCGTACTTGGAGTGACCTGCTTCAAATTGGATGGTTGTGACATAAGATGGGAAGGCCCTGGGAGCTGCTTCTCTTCTCTGCTTTGTGGATAGGGTGACGGAAGGTAAGGGACGCTAGATGAGTGCGAAGGGACCCTGAAGCTGCCCCATTCCTACCTGACACCTGTCCTCCTCTTTGCTCAGGGCGCAGACATGGTTTTGGCCAACTGATGTTTGCAGATGGTGGCACCTACCTGGGTCATTTTGAGAATGGACTCTTTAATGGCTTTGGCGTACTGACCTTCTCAGATGGCTCAAGGTGGGTATTAGGTCATTCTTTTCTCAGCTTTAAATGGGGGAGGCTGATATAAAAACAGGGCATTGGTAAATAAATGGTCAACCCTGAGCTTTGTCCCAGGCCCTACAGAACACAGGCAAGGAGTAAGCAGTTCTTTTATTGGTTATTTTTAAAATATATCTAAAATTTGAAATGTCAAGGAGGCAAATGACCTTCCACCCTACCTCCATTCACTTTTTATCTTCTTTCCTTGAGATGAGGGCCTCCTACCATACATACTCTCCGACCCTTCTCTGCTGGTTGGGCATGGGTGGGTGGAGCTATGAGACAAGCAGAATCGGCTTTGCTTCTGGATATTACTAAATAACACGTATTGGCAGCTGCTTGACTCAGTTCACCTGAACAATTAACTTCCCACTAAAGCCTAACTTCTTGGTGTTTCTGCAGGTATGAGGGGGAGTTTGCCCAGGGCAAGTTTAATGGCGTTGGAATCTTCATCCGACATGACAACATGACCTTTGAGGGGGAATTTAAAAATGGCAGAGTAGATGGTTTTGGTAAGTTGCAACCCAGCAGAATGGGTGACTTAGGTGAGCGCAATATAGGTGGAAATATACCTTTCTAGTTTTAATTCTTCCGTGGATGTCCAGCAATCGATAGTGATCTTGCCCTAGTGCCTATCCAGTGGACTCACCAATAGAGTCCTCCTGAACAGAGCTGTGGGTTTTTCTTGGCCTTTGCTCATCAAGCTGATCTCTGACATGTTGAATGCCATTGTCGCTCCCATATTTTCTCTGTCCTCCTCAAAGGCCTGCTGACTTTCCCTGACGGCTCCCATGGAATACCTCGCAACGAAGGTCTTTTTGAGAACAACAAGCTGCTGCGGCGTGAGAAGTGCTCTGCGGTTGTCCAGCGGGCCCAGAGTGCCTCCAAGTCAGCCAGAAATCTCACTGCCTGACGGGGCACTGGGCGCCAGCTGACAAGTTCTGGGTAAAGCCGACGCTCCTGTTGTTCACTCAAGGTAAACAAATGAACCAGATCTGAGATGAGGTGACAGTGACCGTGGAGCAGAAGCCTGTGATGCGCTCTGCCACCTGCCGATCAGGAACTCGATCACGGAAAAGTGCTGAGGATTCTGGCCCATAGACCCTGCAGCAGTTGTTAGCACTTCTGTCTTTCCCTGACCCTGTGTGCTAGAGGACAGATGAGCTGCCTTTTCTTACTTGTTGATACTCTCTGTTCCTAAGACCTTGGGTTACCCTGTGTCTTCTGTAGCCTTCTACTTCCTTGGGATAAGCGGAGTCTGCCTTCTGTTATACTTCCTTTTCTGCCACGTGATACAGAGGCTTCATTCTGCCTGCACTTGGGGCAGATGATCCTAGCCCCAACTTAGGGCCAGCGCTTGTGCTACCATGGCGAAATCAGGAAAAATATAAGGGTGGCTTAGACGGTATAGCAGCCCTGTGAACGTCACGGCCAGAGCTTGTCTGTGCCCCTCTTTCACTGCTGCTTGGAATCATGGCTCCAGGCTTCCACTTTGTCATTCGTCTCTTCTTAACGCCCCTGGGAAGAATTTAGTCAAAGTGCTATTTCCTTCTCCCTTGACTTTATAAGCTGTCTTCCTTCACTGAGTTGCAACAGATAATCCCTGTTTGTGCCTCTCTCCTTCCTTAGATATGGGACAGGATCCCTTTATGGGCGAGGCAAGAAAGAAGGTGATGTAAACGTCAGTCTTATAACTTGTATTCAGACTTACTCCAGGGCAAAGGACAGAATATTTGGGCCACGTCAGGCCCTACCATCGAGTGAACTGAATCTATAAAGGTGGCCTGGGCTGACACAGTTCCTTCTCAGTGGACCGGCAGATCAGACTCACCTCAGCCCCTGGGGTGATGGTAGAATTGGACCCTCCCCAGGACTACGGGGAACCGATAGAGCATTTGGCTATTTGCACTTGGTTCACTGCAACTTGTCTAGCCTTGACTGTCAGGCCTGGGATGAGACCTTGACTGGTAGGATCCCTGCATAGTTCATCACAGAGGCCCCCTGTTACCCTGTGACCCAAACATGCCCCCCCCAGGCACCCGTCCTCACACTCGATGTCTCCTCAACAGCAGATTGTGGTGGAAATTATAGCCATGTGCCTCTATTTATTCTCTGAATTGTACTGTAGAAACAAGTGTTTATGAAAAATAAACAAATCAGCAGAACTGCCTATACCTAGTTTTCCTGACTTTGTGGCCCTGCATCCTCATGAATATCAACCCATTTGCTGTTTCTAAAAGTTAATCGGGAATCAGGGCTTTGGAACTGACGCTGCACACTACTACAAAATACCATCTAATTTTCAAAACCCCTGCAGAGTAGGAGGTATGAACTCCATTTTTGTATCGGAGAAGCTCAGGTTGCTCAAACTAGTAAGAGCCCTAGAGCTGGGTGGGATTCGTATCCCATCTTTCTAATCCAACTCCCATTGCACTGGGCTCCTCTCGCTCTGAGACCTGTTATTGCCACATGTCATGGGTTACCTACGGAAGGTCAGCTCCTGCCTGGGTTTCCCTTTCTTTGCACTGAATAGAGCAGTGGAACACTCACCTTTTATACACATAATCTTATTCAGTCCTCACCACAGCCCTGGGAGCAAGGTGCTGTTTCCAGCCCTGTGTTACAGATGAGGCCCAGGGAAGTTAAGTAGTTCCCTCAAGGTCCCGTAGGCTCTAAGGGGCAGATCTCAGAACTTAAATCCAGACCTGTTTAAGCCCAGAGACTGAGCTCTTAACCAGTACACTAGCCTGCCTCCCTGGCCCTAACTTTTCCCCTCAGCCCTAAACCCGATTCTCCTGAGTCCAGCTCCTCTGAGAGCTGCCTATGAGAGGACCCAGGGGCAAAGCCCTAAGTTCGTGCCATCCAGATGCCTGGTTCTGGTTGAAGACTGAGATCTTTTACATTCTCTCCACTGGCCTCTGCCCCAAACAAGGATCTATTTACCTCTCTGACCTTACACTTTCTTTATAATGAATAATTTGAAAAAAATGTATCTCAGTTTTTCTGCCATTAGTCAGATATTACCACTGAAAAGGGTTAAACATTTTGGTGTGATTAAAGTGCTAAGTGTTTCTAAATAACTCTTTGTGTGTATGTGTGCGTGTGAGAGAGAGAGAGAGAAAGACAAGGTCTCGCTCTGTCACCGGGCTAGACTGCAGTGGCATCATCATAGCTCACAGCAACCTCAAACTCCTGGGCTTGAGCGATCCTCCTGCCTCAGCCTCCCAAGTAAGTAGCTGGGACTATGCATGCACCACCATGCCCAGCTAATAAATACCTCAATTCCTCTCTTTTGCCTCTTACCCTTTCCCCAGGCCGCTCTAGTCTAATACGTATTTGCTCAGTATTGTTAGGGCCTCTCTCAGAACTGGGAAAAGGCAGACCATGAGAACTCAATTGCCTCTAGGAAGGTTCTTGACATCTGGCCAGGAAACCTAAGATCCGCATAACAGTGGAGTGTCCATCTGTACATAGCCACACTAGTTTTACTTATTAAATTTTATTGTAGTAACAAAGTGATGATTATTTTATTTATTTATTTATTACACAGGCCTATGGTATAGAAGGAAAAGTGTTTATATCTAATAATAAAAGATATAAAAGCTGAGTGCCTACAGGCGAGAGGGTAGCCTCGTCTCAGGCCAAGTCCCCTTCCCTAGTGTTTCAGACCTGGGCTGGCCAGAATAGTTGAGAATGTAACATTTAGCCACCAGGTGTCATTATTTACCAATCTGACAAGCCACTGGGCTGTCTATGTACTCATGGTTAGAATCAAGCCTATAGATAGGAATATGGGATGAATGAAAGCAGATTTAGAAAAGGCATTGTGGCTGGAATGAAGCTGGGCAGGGGGAACCTTTCAAAGACCAGTGACACTTTCCTGATCAGATTTCCTAACTTATTGCTTTCTCTGGAAGGAGTCAGAACTTGAGTTCTTAGGCACAGCCCTGGATTCCAGCTGCGTTGTGCTAGACTCAGGTTTGCAGCCCCAGGTCTAAGTAATCACCCCTCAGTAAAACAGATTCCCTCACTGTGCCAACTGCATCTCTGCCCTTCCCCTCTGGCTCCTGCTTCATGTGCCTCGGGGCATAGGAGAGCATCCACAGTGGAAAAGCAGGTAAGAAATTGCTCCTTCCCAGTGTAAAGACTGGGGAGACTGTGGCTGCAAACAGAGTTTAGGATACAAAGTGAGCAGTCATGGGGCTGTGAGAACAGGAGCTGTGCATGGGCTTGCCTCGTAGAAGGCTGCCTGGGCCTGGAGGGTGGAAGCAGGGAGCCTCGACCCCAATCCCTCGCGCTCCTCTTTAGGCCGCAGGTGCAAGGCGGGAGGCTGAGATGGGCCCAGGCCCGCGTAGACCCTGCTTGCCCTCAGAGCCAGCCATTGCTGGTGAAATCCACGCGCAGTGCCTCCTCCTCCGTGGGCCTCAGCTCCTGCAGTGGGGACCGGCAGGGGCCTCCGTAGTAGCCAAACCAGTCCATCGTTTTCTTCAGCCCTGGGATCCCGAAGCGCCGGGTCACCTGAGAAGCAGGGTGTGTTAGCCAGGGAAATCCCTTGCACACACCCAGAAAGTTCGAGTTCCCACCCTCCTCCCCCAGCAAAGTAGCTTCCAAATCCATGGCACTCAGGGTAGACTGGGGATCCATATTTAGAAAAGCAGGTCAGTAACAACAAAATGCAAAAATATCAGATTAAGGAAGGAAAGTGCCTCCTTTGGTTTTGGGAGAAAAATCCACCCCAGCAGGGAGGAGAATGGCATTCAGTCCTTGAGCTGGGATGGGAGAAAGCAGCAGGGCTGTGAGGTCTGGGCACTAAAGCTTCACCAGTCTGCAGCCCAGCTCCCTGGAAACTCTAAATGCTCCCACAGGAAAAACAACGTGTTGCGGCCCAAAGAAGTTTTGTTGTGTAATCGTGTATCATTTACTTATTATCTCTGAACAAGTTCTCTTGTCTGAAAAATGAGGGGGCTGAACAACATGATCTCTAAAGGCTTTTCCGTTATAATGGGGGACCTAAAGCTACTGTCGTAATTTAAAATCATGTATAGAATTTTACAGGATAAATGAAGCATCAAGTTTCTTTACTTTTGGTATAGCAGCTGGTTATTTCATGGTGATCAGAAGTGTTAGATGAATCTTTGACTACTTAAAAACTAGGAAAGTAATCCTTACTTAACACGGTTTTATTTGGAGGGCAGCTAAAACCTTAGAAGTGTGGGCTTCGTGAAGGGTGAAAATAATTAGAGGTTGTTAGGAGTAAAAAGGTCAGGACCCATCGATGAAAGATTGACTAATAACTACTCACTGCTAGAGGACAGTAGGCTTTAGCAAGCATGGAATTTTTTCTTGGAATGCATGGTAAGCCACCCTCCTCCAGGCCCAGCCCCCTGTGGTGTTACAGCCTGGCCTTTTTACCTACAACCTGAGTAGGTGGGAAGAGGGGAGAGGATGGAAACAAGAAGTACCTAGAGAAAAGCTTGCTCCTACCACGAGTTTCTGAAAATTCTGGCTTGCCCCCTGTTCAGACCCTGAGAAAAAGTTGAATACTTTGGAGGGAAAGACTGCAGAAAGTCCTAAATATAGCTGGGGGCAGGAGGCAGGGTGGTGGCAAGGGGGAGGAGGGACATTGTGTTCAACCAGGGCAGGGCAATAGAGTGACATCAAGCTACCCCTGGGGTGTCTGAGTGTACAGCCCAGGCAGCGGAAAGGTGTTCCAGGCATTCCTGAGTGTGTGCCCAGAGCGGGCACGGAGAGCGCACGGAATGAAGGGAGGATGGGATGACACACACACAGAGCCAGGACGGCAGCTAGGCACCCTCTCCTCCCCAGGGGCAGCCCGAGCTGCTTTGTCTGTGAAACACCTACCCCACAGAGATGCCACAAGGGCCAGATGAGAAAAACACCGTTAATATTAGACCAGTCCCCCGGGAACCCTGAAAGCTCCTCCTTTTCCTGTCCCTGTGGCATGCAGGTTCTGGACCTTCTTTCACAGGTGGGGATGGGAGTGGGAAAGCAGAGGTCCCAGTGGAATGTCCAATATGCACCAGACAGCCTGTCCCCTGGTGGGCTCAGATGAAAGACCCTCATTTCTGCAAGTTCTTATAGCCTGTTTACAGAGTATCCGATCCCTGGAGGACCTTCACATCCAGGGAGACTCATGCTGTCCTTTCTCTAAGTCTGCATTAGTCTTCCCTTTGAGGTCAGAATACAAACTGTGAGATAGATCTAGAGCCCACCTACCACTTTACCCTTGTTGTGGAATGCCTAGCTCACCCTGGGATTATGGCGAGGCTAATGAGGCACTTACCTCAGATGCAAACTCACGGGACTGCCAAAAAATTCAATAATCAAGACAAAATTTCAATGCATTTAATGCTTTTTTTTTTTGAGACAAGGTCTCACTCTGTTACCCGGGCTAGAGTGCAGTGGTGTCACCATAGCTCACTGCAGGCTCCAATTCCTGGGCTCAACGATCCTCCTGCTTCAGCCTCCTGAGTAGCTGGGACTACAGGTGTGTGCTACTATGCCTGGCTAATTTTTTAATTTTTTGTAGAGATGGGATCTCCCTATTGCCCAGGCCAGTCTGGCCTCAAGTGATCCTCCTGCCTTGGCCTCCCAAAGTGCTAGGACTACAGGCATGAGACGTCACACCTGACTTCAATGCAATATTTTCATTTATTTATTTATTTTTTATTTAAAAAAATTTTTTGTGTGTGTCGTGCAGGTGTGAGAGCCTCTTCCATCCTTGTCAAGGGGAGTGCTAACTTTCTCTCCTTTTCATACAATGCAATCAATGCAATGTTTTCAAAAAATCAAAATCAATGCAAAAAAAATCTGTGATGAACAAAGTTTTAAATAAAGACAGGATCTCAAAGCTGTGCCCTGCCATACTGTAGGCTAAGGTGACAGTAATCATGTGTGTCCCTATATACATGTTCACGTTTATTTTTTAATAGTTAACTTTTTTCTAAAAGTAGATTTGGAAAAATATGTTTTGATGAATTTGCTTCCATTAAAGCCAGGAAAATAAAGTTATAATAAGTTATGTTTTGGTATACATGTAATATTTAAACCTAAAATAATGCTGTAAGTTTTAATATATCTACTTTTCAATTTTTCAATTTTTTTTTTTTTTACCTACTTTGATGTTCTGAGGAGGAAAAAAAATCACCATTTAGAAAAATACTTAGAGCTTCCACTTCCAGGAAGATGGAGTAGATGTACTTGTCTTTATTCTTCCCAATACGTACAACCAAAACCCTTGGACATTATATAAAAACAGGCATAAGAAGACTCTGAAAGGTAGAGAGAAGAAGGACGAGCATCTAGGGACCTTGAGACCTAAGGAACAACACAGTGGTGAGTGCCCTGGCCCAGACTTGGAGCTGAAAAGTCCAGCGGCCGTGCAATGCCAATGGGCAAAGACAATAAAATCCCCAACAAAAGCCAGTTCTTTCTAGCCAAAGGACCAGGAAAGGCGTAGCCTGGCAAGATGGAAAATTTTTAGAAAATAACTACTCTATTCCAGCCAAACACCACTGAGCAAACTGGCCCCAACTCCACCCAGGACAGCAAAGGATGAATAAGGAAGCCTGAACTGCCACCCCTGCCCCACTCCCAGCTGGAGGGTGTCACAGCTGCACTACTGGAGGGGAGTCAGGACTTTCACCACTGCCCACCCTTAAGGGGGTCACCCACCCCCACCAGACACACAGGTGGTCCAGTGGAGGTTGTGTGAGGAGCGGTAAGGAGGTACTCCTACCCCTCCAGCCAGTAGAAGCCTAGTTGAGGGCTTAGTGCAGAGGTGTAACTTTTTTAAAAAAACTCCCAAAAAAGCAATCTCCAGGCCCCAATAGTTTCACTGGAGAATTCTACAAAATGTTTAAAGACGATTTGATACCAATTCTACACAGTCTCTTCCAGAAAAAATAGAACAGGAGGGAACACTTCCCGATTCATTCTATGAAGTTATTATTGCCTTGATAACAAAACTGAAGGCTGTACCAAAAAAAAAAAAAAAAAAAAGGAAAAGAAAACTACAGACCAGTATTCCTCATCAATATAGACACAGAAATCCTTAACAAAATATTAGCAAATGGAACTCAGCAACATATGAAAAGAATTATATACCATGACTAAGTGGGGTCTATGCCAGGGAGGCAAGTCTGTATCAAAGATTTGAAAATGAATCAATATAATCCACCGTATTAACAGACTGGAGAAAAAGTCACATGATTATATCAATTAATGCAGAAAAGTATTTGACAAAATTCAACAGCCGTACATGATTTTTTAAAATTCATAAAACTAGGAATTGAAGGGAACTTACTCAACTTGATATAAAGCATCTACAAAAACCTAGAGCTAAAATTATACTTAATAGTGAAAGGCTGACTGCTTTCCTTTAAGATCATGAACAAGGCAAGCATGTCGATTGTCACCACTCTTTTTTTTTTTTTTTTTTTTGAGACAGAGTCTTGCTTTGTTGCCCGGGCTAGAGTGAGTGCCCTGGTGTCAGCCTAGCACACAGCAACCTCACACTCCTGGGCTCAAGCGATCCTTCTGCCTCAGCCTCCCAAGTAGCTGGGACTACAGGCATGTGCCACCATGCCCGGCTAATTTTATATATATATTTTATAATTATTATAATTATAATTTTATATATATATATTATTTAACATAGCATAGCATAGGAAAACATACAGACCAGAAAAGAAGAAATAAAACTGTCCTTACTTGTAGATGATATAATTTTCTATATAGAAAATTGCAAGGAATCTACCAAAAAAAATCTCCTAGAACTAATAAGTGAGTTCAGCAAAATCACAGGCTATGAGATAAACATGCAAAAACCTATTGTGGGCCGGGCGTGGTGGCTCACGCCTGTAATCCTAGCACTCTGGGAGGCTGAGGCGGGTGGATCGTTCGAGCTCAGGAGTTTGAGACCAGCCTGAGCAAGAGTGAGACCCCGTCTCTACCAAAAATAGAAAGAAATTAATTGGACAACTACAACTATCTAGCACAAAAAATGAGCCGGGCCTGGTGGCACATGCCTGTAGTCCCAGCTACTCTGGAGGCTGAGGCAGGAGGATTGCCTAAGCCCAGGAGTTTGAGGTTGCTGTGAGCTATGATCACTCCATTGCACTCTACCCCGGGCAACAGAGCAAGACTCTGTAAAAAA
>CAUYSK010022265.1:0-22401 GCA_963575035.1 Avahi laniger | reverse complement strand
ACCATCAAGCTTTATTTGATAAGGTCCAGACCACATTCTTTCCTGATAAAAGACCACCAACCATGGAGTGGTTTTAACAGTCTACAGAATATGCACAGAGAGGATTTTCATGTCCTTGTTTCATCTTTTTGACATAGAAGGAAGCCATTTTTAAACATGGACTCCATAAAAGGACAGAAAGCCCCATTCCCCAAGCACCTAGTTCTTTTTTCATAAATATTCATGATTCTTCCTATAGCTTGTTAAATGTGCATATTTAGCCACCTCATTCAGAGGAAAATCCTATTCCCTTTGTCCCTCTTAGAAGCATGAGTTCCCTGAATGGCCACCACCAGCTATAAATCCTTTATGAGAAATTGAGAAATAAAGTTCTCCTTTTCCAAATTATAAACCTCGCTATTGTTTTCACTTAACAGTACCTTAACATAAGAGGCAAAGGAGTATGCAAACTAAATCACACAATTTAATTTCCACCCAACTACAAGCAAAGCTCCACCAGGGCAGATCTCGGTGTGGTAGGTGATGAGCCTGCTCTTGGAGGAGCAGTGAAGACTACCTGCTTCTTAAGATCAGCTCACTTGCAAGAAGGGAAGCATGAAACCCTACAGTTAAATTGACACATTTAACTATCTATTAAGTTACACTCACTCCACTGGAGCAGAGTAATAAAAGTTTAGGCAGATACCAAAGGCCAGAGTTACTCTAATAGGTCCCCCTACTAATGAAAGGAATAAGAAGGGTAGGAAAGAAACGTTTCCTCTTGACATACTATTCCAGTCTGGGCTGTCTTCCTTAGAGTTCACTCTAACATGAGAAAGTACATTTTTAAAAATCACACAGATCACTATAGTTGGGTTTCTCTTACACGTAGCTGCACTGAATCCTGGTTCAACAGGTGGCAACTTCTGATAGAGGAGTGTAGAGATATGTGGTTGTGGAGAAGGTATGTTAAAGGTTTTTAAATCTATTCCACATGCCAAGGCAATGCTTTAAAAATTTATTAAAACATAGCTGTACACAAAACAACATTACTGTCTCCTTCCCTTCGTGCTGAGACAATGAACAAAGGAAATGATAGTGGGGATCCAGTGAGGATTAGGGTTTGGATTCCAAGAATATTGTAAAGACATAATTGATACTACTTGGTCACTTATTTAGAGTGAGGGAGAGAAAAAGAAATGAATGAAGGAGAACACACAAAATGTACTGTTTGGGTAATTTGGGTAACAGGAAGGAAATGAGAAGTGTCTGAGTAGAAAAGAAGCAGGTCGGGGTAGGAGGATGCATTCAGTTTTAGATGTGTTTATTTTCATTTACTGTGGGTCAATCAATTGTGGACTCATTCAAATCCAGCAGACAACAACGTATATTGAGCTAGAACCCAGTAGGATAAGTGGGCTAAAAACATGTGTTGGAGACATCAGCATAGAATTTGTCAGATGAAATAGATGAGTTCATCAGGAAAGAGAGTGCAACACAAAACAGAATAGAATTAGCATTTAAGAGAAAGGTTGAAAAATGATAAGAATTTCCTGCCAAAGAGATAGCAGGAAAACCCAGAAGAGAGCGACGTCAAGGAACTCCGTAATATTGTTTAGGAGAGGGTGTTTTACAGTGACAATGTGCAGAATGATCCATGAGGAAAGTCTGAATTGATGCTATCCTGTTCTTTTGCATCAGATATGTCAATGGTAACTGTGGGCAAAGAAGCAAAGACGACCATGATTGTGGCATACCAGATAGTAAAAGCTTGGGGTGTTCATGGTGATGAAATAACGACTCAGTGAATGTCATCCACTCTCTTAAGAAGTGTGTACCGGATGTAAAGAGAGATTGAGCAAGGTACAGGGAGTTTGAAAACATACTTTTCATTGTGGTTATTTTTATTGCTATTGTGTTTATCTCAGAAAAGATGAGAACTATGTCTTTTCAAGTAATGATGAGGTGTAGAGCAGGAAGATTTGTTAAAGGAGCTAGAAGATAACTAATGGGTTGTGGATCCCTGGGAAGGACGGCACCCAGAGCAGTGGAATACATTCTGAAAAGAAACACAAATGGGGACACTTGGCAAAATAAAATCATGATTTTGGAAAAATGACACAAAATGGAAAGCAAAATTATTTTCTTTCAAAATTTTTCCTGGGTCTCGTCTTCCTTTGGTTTAACTGGACATTTCCATTGGCTGTTGGTGGCCAGCCAATAACTCAGAGTTACATGTAATGATTCAAGAGCAAGTGGAAGGTAAAAATAGCTACCACTCTAAAATGATTTAATACTGTCATGAAATCCCTAATCCTAATATGTTAAAAAAGGAGAAAGATAGAGAGAATTTTCTTATTCATATTGGGTGTTCTATATTCATGATAAAATGTTTATTTCAATTTTTTCTCTTCACTCAACACATAATTTTGTCATAATGAAGGAGAAATTGAATATGAAACGGACATTTTAAGCACCACGGAGACACGATGAATGAGAGATAAAC
Source organism: Avahi laniger (assembly GCA_963575035.1). NCBI lineage: Eukaryota > Metazoa > Chordata > Mammalia > Primates > Indriidae > Avahi > Avahi laniger. The sequence goes on along the minus strand of CAUYSK010022265.1, from coordinate 19,916 downwards.
AATTATGACACTGATATTCAGCAGCTATACTTGTTTCATGAACCAGTGGAGTGATGAATACTTCAACTTATTTCTCTAATATTCTGGCTGATAAAGAATATGCTGGTTCAGCATAGGTTTGATTTTCTATGGTTTATAAAGGGCATCAGACCATGAATACCCAGTTTCAGAACATTAGAATATAAAATTACATAGTAACACAGAGACATAAGAGACTGCCTTAAATAACCTCAAATAGAGACAGGATTGCAAGTAATAAATAATGTATACCATGCCCAACAGGGAAGTGACACTTCCTTTAACATATTAGATTGCAAAAAGAGCAATCTTTTTTTGGGAAATATAGTCAAATATGTGGGAAGCTTCAGACAGAATACATGTGGAGTGAAAAAAGTGGTACACTTTCTTGGCTTCTATCAATCTCTGGCAACCAATAGTGTCACACTTGTCACCATATCAGACTATTTAGTTTGGAGGGGAATTTATAATAGTTTTATATAAATTAGATCATGAGAATGTACAGCTTAAATCTCTGTTTATCTATCATTAATTTCCTTTATTAGTTCTTAATGTTCCCCTGTTCATGACCCAGGCCTTTGTATCCTTTTCATTGATGTCTTTAGAGCTCTGCAATGGCTCTTTTCTGCAGGCCAAGAATAGCTCTAGAAAATGCTCAATGAAGATGAGAGGATCTCAGAGAGACAAGGGCCAAAAAATGACAATATTTAACTGCTATATACAAAGTTGGGGTGATTACTACAATGGACAAAAGACCTAACATGCTATTCAGAAAGTTTTGAGAAAAAGGGATCCTTGGTATTGGATAATTTATCATAATGTCCCTAGGACTGAAATAGATGGGCTACCCACTAAATTATTACTGATTTTTACAAGCAGAAATGTCCTAGGTCTCTTGAACAAACATCTAAATTAAATCACTAAAATAGAGAATCACGGTCCCTCCATAAATCTCAGAATTAAGCCAGGTTAGAGATTCAGAGCCCCTTAAAAGAAGGGAGAAATGAGGAGGATCCTGCTTAAGCTCTAAAATTTTATGTTGTAAATATTACTGTTAGCATCCTACAAAAAAAAAAAAAAAAACCTGTGGTCATTTACTAGGGATAACTGTGCATTAAAGAATGGGGTATAACCGGATATTCAGAGAGTGATGAAAGCTGTATCTAAATTGACATTAATTCTTGAGATGCAAAATGCCATGATGATGCACCGATCAGTTTAAGGATTTATGAAGATCAGATGACTAATGGAGTTCAGCTAGCATCTGTCTCAGAGAGAGCCCAGTGGGTACTTGAAACTACTCTGTGGTTATTTTCTTATTTCTGGAATGCACAGTTGCAATAGATATACTTAACAACTGGCACTGACTATATTGATCCGCTGGCCTTGTGTGTTGATGGCTATTATGGTAGGAAAGGCCAATGGAAAGCTTCTGTCACTGTCTCCACCTTCCAAAGCAGTAAACCAAAGACATATGACCTTCTTGGAGAGCTTGTAGAGAGCAGGGCCACCAGCAAATACTTGACAGAGCAGTGGTGATTTCTTCTATATTTCCATCCAATTTTTCCATTTTGAGTGTGCAAAAGACTGGTGGATATGAGAATTTTTGTAATTAGATGTTGGCTCCAGTTGCAGCTTCTGTTTCGGGTGTAGGTTCTTTGCTGTTGTATGTACGTCAAAACATTTCCGAACATCTGGTAAGCAGTTCATGAGCAGGGAATTTATTTTTTTTCCTGTTAATAAACACTACCAAAGTTGTCCATATATTCATACTTCCATAATTCTACCTCCAGGCTATATCAATTCTCTAGCCCTGCTTCACAATCTTGTCTGCAAGAATCTTGATGGCCTCTTTATTCCACAGGATGTGAAGCTGGTTTACTACATTGATTGTATCATCCAGACTGAACTTGTTAAGCAGCAGGTAGTAATTGTCCTTAGTACATTGCTAAAGTAGATGTATGCTAAAAGGTGGAAAATAAACTCCACAAAAATTCAATGTCCCAATACCTCGGTAGAATTTCTAGCAGTCTAGTTATCTAGTGTGTCAAGATATCTATTCAAAGGGATCTGCATCTGGCCTCTCCTACCACTTAGAAAGAAGTACATAAAAAGCCTGGTGGGCCTCTTTAGAGTTTGGAGGCAACATGTACATAATTTTTACTTGCTAATTATATCCATTTACTGAGTAAATTGAAAGGCTGCCAGTTTGGGATGGAACTCATAGGAAAAGAAGTCTCTTTAACAGGTGCAAACTACTCTGATATTTAGGCTATATGACTGAAATGATTTGATGATGGGTGATGTATCTATCAGTAGCTGAAAGAGATGCTATATGGAGACTTTAGGATTTTGGAGCAAAGCTTTTCTCCTAGAATTTTTACAATTTCAGGTCTTACACTTAAGTCTTTATTCCATCTTGAGTTAATTTTTGTATATGGTGAAAGATAAGGATCCAGTTTCATTGTTCTACATATGACCATCCAATTTCTCCAGCACCATTTGTTGAATAGGGTGTCCTTTCTTCATTTATGTTTTGTCTGCTTTTTTAAAGATCAATTGGTTGTAGTTATGTGGTTTTATATGGCCATTTTTAATAAAACTATACATGCAACTTCTATTTCTACCAGCAATTGTACTCTTGGGCATTTTACCAATAGAAAATACTTATGTTCTCACAGACACAAGTGCACGCACACAAATGTTCATAGCAGCTTTTATATAATAGTCATATGAACTAAAAACAAAATCCTAAGACCCTCACTAACTGAACGGACTCCTCTTGGCCAAGGGAACTACAGAAGGAAAGCCTTAATACTGAATGCCCAGCCATGATGGGATGGGAAGTGTAAAGAACAATTACACATTCACTTTTTCTCTTCATAAATATTCATGATTCCTCCTGTAGTTTGTTAAATATGTATATTTAGCCACCCTTATTCAGTATAAAATCCTGTTCCCTTGAAACACATGTTCCTGGCTTATGGCTGGAGTGATGTTTCCAAGCCTGTTAGAATGGCCACTGCAGGCTGAGACCCCTTAACAATAAAGAAACAAAACTCTCCCTTTTAAAAATATAAACTTTGTTTTCTTTAACTAATAGTCAAAAACTGAAAAAAACTCAAGTGTCTTTAAATGAGTGAATGGTTAAACAAACTGTGGTATATTTATACCATGAAATGCTATTCAGCAGTAAATAAGAACAAGCAACTGATACACATAACAACTTGGATAAAACTAAAGAAAAATATGCTGAGTGAAAAATCCCAATCACAAACTGTTACATACTGCATAATTCCATGTAATATACTTGAAATGAAGAACATATTAGTGGTTACCTGGGGTCAGGAAGGAAATGGGTGGCTGGTGTTGCTACACAGGGCAATATGAGGGTTCCCGTGGTGATTGAACCATTCGGTGTCTTGGCTGCATGAATGTCAATCAATGTCCTGGTTCTGATATTGTACGATTGATTTCTCTATTGTATCTCTATCTCTGTCTATGGTACTATCAATTTTTTAGGATTCTTCTGTGTGGGGGGGGCAATCTGGGTAAGTGTACACAGGTGCTGTGTGTATTTTTTCTTACAACTGCTTGTAAATTATTTTAAAATAAAAAGTTCAAATAAGAAAATATATTGGTAGCAGGTGCACAACTAAATCCTTGAACCTCTTCTTTGCTTGGCTTTAGGAACATTACACTCTCAGTTTTCCTCCTCTATCACTAGTATTCCAACTCGTTCATTCTACTGTATCACTAGTTACTTGTTCCAGCTATATCATCTTTAATTATTTTCTTCATCTCCCTGACTTCCAAATCTTGGAGTACACCAAAATTCAGTCCTCAAACCTCTTGTATTTTTGTTCACATTTGCTCTCCTCCAGTACTAAGTTATGAATATTATATCTGTGCTGAGTCTCAGATTTTATATATGATATAAATCTCCACCCCTTGCATTCTAGATAGCTGAGTCCAACTGCCTACCTAATATTTCCACTTGGATATTTAAGAGGAATTATAAATATAGTATTTTTAGTATTCATCTTTTGACCTTCCCTCCAAAATGTTTTCTAAGAGTCTCCCCTATTTTAGCGAAAGGCATATTAGTTTTTCAGCTGAGTTGCCGAGGCCAGAAATCCCCAATGTATCTTTGATTCTTCTTTACTCTTTCTTTTCTCAAATTTAATCATTAGCAATTCCTCTTGGTTCTTAAAATGATTTCAAATATCCTGCCACTTCTTACTGCATTCGATGCTACCATCTTGCCAAGTCACTATTATTTTCAACTGGATTCCTACAATAACCTTCAAACTTTTCTTTCCATTTATTTCTACTTTCTCCCACCCTCTTGCTTCCACCCAGTCTGTCTTGACACAGCAACCAGAGTAATCTTTTAAACATAGTTCAGTTGCTTTAAACATTGTATTTCGTCGCACTTCCCTCCACTCCAGCTGCTCTTCCCTCTGCAGACATCGCCATCTGATAGTTCACACATTTCCCTTAGTTCTCTAATGCGTATTTATCTGTTTCTCTCCTATCAGAATATAAACAATATGAAGACAGAAGTTTTGTCTATTTTGTTTCCTGAGGAATACCCAGTGCAAGAGCATTTCCTGCACTATATAACACAGTAGATAGTCAAAACATATGTAAGGGAATGAATAAAAAATGATAAAATAGAAAATTAAAAAGACTTGAACATTATGTGAATTCAGAATATATGTGAGAGAAATAATTAGACACTGGGATATATAGTGTGAGTGACTATGAGAACTGATGGTTCCATTAAATTAGAAACTACGTAAAATTAGTTTTCTGGAGGTCAGAAGTTGTCAACGACATCTGAACATATTGGCTTCTAGCCATGTTAATAAAGTATTAGGTTAATAAGTACGAAATGTCCAATTTCCTTAAGTACTAAGTTTGTTAGTTGATGTTTCTGACATTTCACTTTGACACTTCTTGTTTTATTTTTATTGTTAAAGTACATCCTCAGTCTTGCAAACATACATTTTGGCTTGTGATTATCTTTCAAAAAATTTTTAGAGCAATTTTTGGGAAACCATCGATGAGTCAAAAATTCATGTTATTTTTTAATGTGAATTCCATCATAGAACCAATGCAGCATAGGCAGCTCAAAATATCAACAAGGTGTTTGGGAAGGATGTGGCTAATGAACACACAGTATGTTGATGGTTTGAAAAGTTCTATTCTGGTGATTTTAACCTTGAAAATGAGCCACATGGGAGACCTGAGATCAAGTTGGATAATGATAAGCTGAAAGGTATAGTGGAAGTGAATTCATCGCAACCTATACATGAATTGGCAGCAAGATTTGTCATTACTGTTCCAACAATATTGGACCATTTGAAACAAATCACCAAGGCAAAGAAGCTGGATAGATGGGTTCCACATGAATTAAATGAGCATCAGAAGAGAAATCATCTCAAAACTTGCCTTTCTTTGCTGTCATGACATAAAGGTGAACAATTTCTACACTGTATTGTTATGTGTGATGAAAAATCGATTCTTTTTGACAATTGCAAGGGTTCAACACAATGGTTGGATAAAGTGTCAAAATAGTAAAAAACCGAATATTCATCAAAAAAAGCTAATGGTGTCTGTTTGGTGATCCAGTGCTGGTATTATGCACTACAGCTTCATGAAAAGTGGTCAATCCGTTACAGCAGATGTTTACTGAAACCAACTGGATTAAATGATGAGGATGCTTGTGATTAAGCAGCCAAAATTGACCAATAGAGACAGGTCAATCCTCTTGCAAGACAATGCTCATGTTGCACAAACAATGCTGCTCAAACTACAGAGGCTGGACTTGAAAACTCTGTCATCCACCATATTCATCATACCTTGTACCAACTGACTACCACTTCTTCCAGGCTTTGGACCACTTCTTACAAGAAAAAATATTCAGTTCTCAATGAGCTGTGGAAAATGCCTTTCCCAATTTCATCACCACTTGCTCTCCAGGCTTCTTTGCTTCTGGCATAAACAAGCCACCGTTAAGATGGCAAAACTGTGTTAATAGTTTAGGCGCACACTTTGATTAATTGTACTGCTTCTTGTTTGAGATATAATAAACTACACTTTTAATTCAAAATCGGACATTTCACATTTATTGACCTAATAACATCAAACTAGCAATTGGAATTTAAGATAAGAAGGAAAGCTAGCTTAAGACATAGATCAGCAAAGGGGTAGGTCATTTTTGACTTTCTTAAAAGACATAAATTAAACATTTTAATTTTTCTGGTATATTTCCTGCATAACACCCATATGGTGGGACAGATTTTAACCCAATTTGTGGATATATTTGGGACAGTTACTTAAAATGTAGGCTTTGTAGTTTCCTGGCTATCTGCCTTGGGAAGCCTAAGGAGAACCTAAAAGATCTTTGCAGCCTTCCTCAAGGGTATGTAGAACTGACACGTATCTAGAATCCACTTGGCTGTTGAATGGGAGAAGCATATCAATATGTGTTTACATGCTGTGGCTAAACAAAACACACAGTGGTTTAAAATAGGTCTCAAAATGAAGGTTACTGAGATAGATGCCCCAAATTACAGGTGCTGATTTGCAATCAAGCCTATTCTCTCTTGGACAGCTCTAAACATGTTCTCCAAGATGAGGAGCAGCAGGGATTTATTTACATTTGTTAATGATTCTCTCAGTGGGCCAGCTAGTAATTTAATAGAATAGTTTGAAAAAATACATAATTAATTTATAGCTTATAGAATTGGAGAAGCAGTTCACTTTCACAGTAATTCACTTTGAATTTCAACACTTGGGATAGATTTTAGTTAGTGAGTCCCACCCTTCAGAGTTTGGGAAGTGCCTCTGTTTGGGTCCAACACCATCAACTGAAGAGTAATGACTTAGCTGTTGTTCAGGGGGATAATGGGTAGGACTTTGGTACAATGTGGTTTAAAACAACTATGATTAGATATTATTCAACAAAACTCTGTTCTTTTCTTAAGCTGCTTTAAAGAGGGTCTCAAATTTGAATCTCTGATGTTTCCCACATTGATAAACCCAGGCTACAGACACACTTCTTACCGACATAATTTACTTTTCTTGAACTTGACAATTCAGAACTCCAGAATTATTTGACAACAATATAGTTTGATCACCTACTTAACATTCAATCAGAAAATAGACATTAATTTACTTGTTATACTCCAGTGCTCCTTCTCCGTAGCCAGATATCAGTGTCTGTTTAGACTATATCCTTTTGTCTTCATGGTAGACAGAAAAAGGAAAGAAAAGCAAGATTTAATTAGCAATGAACATGAATACAAGAAACCCTGAAAAATGTAGGCATTGTTCCCTAACAAATTAAAAATAAATCCGATACCTTATAGCAAAATATTTGATAAGATAGACAATGGAACCCATTAGACTCAATTGCCAAGGAGTAGTTTTAGGGAAAAAAATAAAAAAGTCAAATTTAGTGCATGGGATTTTTACTTCTCCCTAAATATTTAATTTATATACTGTGCTTTGTTAAGAATATGACTCCGTTTAAAATTATTTGAATATTACACTTCTACTCTATGGTGCATAATATAAGGAACAAATTTCTGGCTATTTCACAAATGACACAGAATAAGGAATAATTTAAAGGACTATGCTATCAAAAAAAAATCTAGCGTTTGCGTTTCAGTGTTTGATTAGAATCTATTACTTGGTGCAAAGTCTATATTGGGTAATTTTATCTCCTTTTAATTTTGAGATTTTTGAGGTAATGATTATCAGATAATGATATAGCCTCTAATTTGCCATTAGGTGCTAGGATTCTGAAATATATACAACTATTTTGCAATAATGATATTTATTTTAGCTGTACCCTTACAGAAGAGAAAATTATACTATTTCTAACAGAGGAATTTCTTGTCATTACTATGACTTGGAAATCAGGAAATCTGACTTCACATCCTCGTTTTGTCTTTATTCTTAAGATTGAACTTGAGCACATTTCTTTTTTCTTTTTTTTTTTCTCTCTTGAGCACATTTCTTAATCTTCAAAATTTTCCTCAGGGTATCAAAATAATTTTGATTATATATATGATCTTCCAATGACAACAATCATTTCAGCTTCTATATTGACTTTCGCTTAGTATCAATACTGCTTTTTCTGGTTATAAGTGAAGACTAAATGTTTAAATATGACACAGGAAGGGAGAAGTGTGTGAGTACAGGTTCTCTCAGACCACAGTGAAAACAGTGATAACATTTGAAAGATGATAGCCCATGTTCATCTTCTCTTGGTATTTCCCTGCTTCCTCTTCAAACGTTCGATTGCATGGTGTGTTCTCAACTGCTTCAAAAGCTTAGCCCACAATCCAAAAAAGCGAATGGTGTAATTCTTGCCTGATCTTTGAGCGCTCAGAATCTAAGCCTTTGTGGGAGCCATGTGGGAGTGGAAGAATTTAGATATGAAGTGTAAACAAATTGTTTCAGAGAAACAAAAAGTAGCATTACTTTTCTGTGTTTTAGAGTCAATGTGAAATAGAGAGGGGTCAATTGTATTGATTTTAAAATAGGATTCTCTGTGCTATTTCCTGGTCAGAGTTCCAGGAAGTCATTCAGAGACCAGAGAGGAAATGGATGTGAAGGATTTCTAGGCAGATGAAGTTACAGAGCAGTATAATTTCAGTAAAGTTCTTGTGCCCAAAAGAAAGAGTAAGGAAAAAACAAAGATATCTGCTGGATACCTTGTCCTCTGCCACACAAAGGCATTTGCCACTTGTACATAGAATTTTAAGAGGTTTTATTATTTTTTTCACAATTATTTTTTTCTGTTTCAGCCCTTGCCTTAGTTTATCGTAGGCAAACTGTGTTCCTTGCCTGGGTTGACTTTAGGCTTACAGCATGAGACCTTCTTTGACCCATGGAATGTGGGCAGAGTGGAACATGTACTTATCCTTGTTCTTCTTGTGCCATGTCATCTGTTACAAAAAAATAAAAAAAATTCTAAAAAATTTTAATAAAAACCTATTAATCCTTCAGCCTGGGGCTTGGAATGGAGAAGACTTGATCTGATTTGCAGCCTGGAGCTAAGTCCAGATGAGCACAGAGAAGTCAGGCGAAGGCATAGACAAAACAGACTCTTAGGTGACAAATAAATTATTTTATTGCTGGATAACACTAAAATTTTGGTAGTTTTAAATCACGACGAAAACTAACCACTATAGTAAGTGACAGAAGACAGAAGAGATGCTGATTATATAAATGCTAACTACGGGGAAATATGATTCAAGATTTAATGTATGCTCCCCAAACAAACAGAACATTCTGAAATTTCCTTGAGATTTATAAACTATCCCAGAAACTGGGTAGGTAGTGGAAATATCCCAATTGACCAAAATTAAGTTTCTTTCATCCAATTATAAAAAAATGGTAAATGGAAAGAAGAAAAGTGGGAATTGAAGAAAATTAGAAATTTTTAGTTTATTTAGGTAATAGGATTTAGAGATTCATTGTCCAATATAGTAGCTTCTCACCACATGTGATTACTTAAATTATTTAACATTAAATAAAACTTAAAATTCAATTCCTCAATCACATTAGCCATGTTTCAAGTCTTAAAGCCACTTGTGGTTAATGGTTCCCCTTTTGGAGAACACATCTTACAAATATTCTCCTCATCACAGAGAATGTTCTATGGGACAATGATGGGACAATTCTATGGGCCATCGGTCTTGGTAATTTAATCTTTATATGGAAAAGAAATGAGATAAAATAATATCCATGTTATCATGTTAGACAAAGAGAACATTATCATAGATTTTATTATTCTTTGCAAATGTTTACTTTTGCCTCTCTCTCTATTAATGTAGGGCTTGGCCCTGTAAGTTGCTTTGGTCATATGAATATGAGTACCCTTGACACGTGTCATGTCTGAGCAGAAGATTTATATGTGACTGCGTGGTCATCTCCACTCCTTGTTCTTCCCTTTTGACATAAAAATAAGTATGTTTCAAATGAGGGCTGCTCCTTGATCTGAATCTCAGGATAAGATGGTAGGCGGAAGAAAAAAAAAAGAAAACAGTCTGGAGCAGACCTACGGTCCCGAAACAACCTGCAACCACATACAATGTGAGAAATAAAGATTTTGGGGGGTATAAATCACTAATATTTGCATTATTTCATTCCCTCAGAAAGTTTAATCAGTACCACCGTGATTTAGAGAAAAGGGAATTTTGGAATACAAAATAAAAGTTTAATATATTGAATTTGAGCTGCCAGAAAAATAATCTAGGGAAGATTCTTGATAAGATGTCCAGTAGATATTGGGTTCTGGAGCTCAAGGGAAAAGTTAGGGTAGGTGACAAAAGATTTAGACACAAACTGCATATAGATAATCATTGAAACTTAGGAATAAATGCTATTATCCAAGTGGAATTCATAGTATAGAAAAATATTTTGAGGATGCAATCTTTTATAGTAAATGCATTTTTAATCATTTTGTAAGTTTTCAAGTATATATTCATCTTTCTTTAGATAAAAGATTATAATAATTGCATTTGGCATAAACGCTTCAACCTCCAATCTGGTTTCAGTAGGTTTGGTTCTATTCAGAACTCCAGAGGTGGCTTTCTGAGTAAACCAATCAGGGTAGATTACCCCCTAATACACAGTCATCAGCTCAGAAATGAGAGCATCATTCTTCATAATCAATAAGACAGTATATGTGAGGCTTCTGAGCCACAGTGTGATTATGAGAGGTTTACAGCTACCATAGCAATATATGATTGGAGAAGATTCTTTGAGGATACAGAAGTAAGAGTTCCCTATGTAGTACCTAAAATGAAAACAAGCACCATGATGGAAAAGAATGAATAATGAAGGCACAGAAGAAATAAATAATCAAGATGCTTGATGGCATTATTTAAGATCTATAAAATCTCACATTATATGATTGAGTACATTCGGTCTAGTAATTGAGTCAATTTGACTTGGGGTTTCCATATGTTGCAACAGAGTCTTAGCTGGTATGCATAAAACTCACATATATTTAATAAATGACCAGAAGGAGAGACATTTAATTAAGCCTCAAGATGACACAGAATATAAAACAGAGTAAACACAGAAAGTGTAGAGTCATGGAAGAGTGTTTCAAGAAGAGGGATGAATCACTAGTTCAGATGCTACTCAAAAATACAATAAACAAGAATTGTAACATTTATAAAGTTTTCATTGAATTTAGTAACAAGAACATATTGTGAAATAAAGCAGGTTCAGTGGTATAGTGGGGATAGAATTGAGATTTCCATACTTTGAGGAAAGATTAGGAATTTCTGAAATAGACATAGCATTTAATTTTTTAATTTTTATGAATGCATAATAGTTGTACATATTTATAGGGTACATGTGAAATACACACATATAATGTATAATGAGAAAATTAGGGTAATTGGAGTATCCATCACCTCAAGCATTTATCATTTGTGTGGGAAACATTCTGATTCCACTCTTTCAGTGATTTTGAAATATACAATAAACTATTGATAACTATAGTCACCCTATTGTGCTACTGAACACAAGATCTGTACCTTTTCTATGCTTAAATGTGTTTTGATACACAAATATTAAACAATTATCAATGCACACAATTGCCTACAATATCTGGTACAATAGCAAGCTGTACAGTTTTGTAGCCTCGGAGCAACAGGCTATATCACATAGCCCAGGTGCGTGGTAGGCTAAACCACCTAGGTTTGTGTAAGTACACACAATGACAAAATTGCCTAATGATGAAATTCTCAAAACGTATTCTCATCATGCAGTGACACATGACTGTATATGCAGATAAATGGACAAACTGAAAATATACGAGACAGTTGGGATCGTGAAATGAATCAATGCCACTAGGAAGATGGGAAAAGAGGGGAGACAAGCATCAGACAGAAGGAAGACTGTTTTTTAATCGTGAAAGGAGGGAAAGAGAAAAGAATGGGCACAGAGAAAGGCAACTTTCTAAATGTGCTATTAGAAAGTTAAAACTTTTTATTTGATTATTTTTATTTTCTCCTTGAAATACTAAAACAAAAGCTCTACTAAAAAATGAGTAAAGAGGTGGTTGACTACGTGCTTGAAAAGAATGATTAAAGTTTGCAATATTCTCTGTAGAGAATAAAGGAAATTATTGAAACAGAACATTTAAAGGATAGCACTGAAAGTTTGCTTAATATTGGAAAACAAGAACTTGTATTGTGTCATATAGTGTTAAATATATATATTCCATTTTGATGTGGCAGTCAACCAGAATAATGGTAGAATTTAGAGTGGAAAGGACTCATTTATTCTAGGTATTGCACTCTTCAGTAAATGAGAGGGAGTTATAATATACTTGGTAGAATAATAGAGACTAAAATTATGTAGTTGGAGGAATAGGCACAGCCAGATGGCACATTGCTCAAAGGAACAGATGCTTTTAACAAGAGGGTGGAGCACAATGATGCTGAAACTCCATTTGCGAGCGAACTGATGTAATCCCTGTTTCCAGCACTAATGTAGATGGGATAGAGGATAATGAGGAAGCTGTAATAGGAATTATACTCTTAGCAGATAGACAAATTTCAGTTAGTATAATCAGATGAGAGCAAAGTGTCGTGAAAATGTTCACGTTGCAAGAGGGATTTGTAGCTGAGAATGTGAGTTCCAGAGGCAGGATGACACTTTGGGAAAGGAAACAACAGTGGGAGAAAGAGTTGGGATAAAAGCAGCAAAGCATACAGTAGATACTGAAAAACACTGAATTATTCACTTTAGAGGAGTAAATTTTAGGCAAGTGCATTATATCTCAACACAAATAATTTTTTAAAGCACAGAAAAGAAAGAAAACTGAAGGTGATATCATAGATGATGACACTACAAGGGAGTAATGTAAAAATTACCTGGACACAATTTTTTCAAAGGAATTAGCTTCATCCATACCCTTGAGAGGTAATTCTTGTTTTTCCTAAAAAGAATTAGCAGCAGATAGTAAAAAGCAATGTACAGACATATTTGAAGAAAGAGCCAGTGTCCACTCTTCGCTGTAGTGCTTTCTCAGCTGACTTGTAGAGAAACTGTGAGCCCTGATAAGCATTAATGCACATCACCATGGGCACAGAATCAACAATCATGAATGGGGTCAGGAGGAATATAGAAGTAAACAGACACACAAATGAAGTAACAAAAAGCACATGGAGGTTTGTAGCAGCCTTATATATGATTACCCAAACTTGGAAGTAAACAAGATGTCCTTCAGTAGGTGAAAGGATAAATTGTGGTACATCCAGGTAACATATTACTATTCAGGGCTAAAGAGAAATGCACTATCGAACCAAGGAAAGACATGTAGCAAACTTAAATGTATATTACTAAGTGGAAAAGTTAACCTGAAAAGGTTATATGCTGTTTGATTCCAAATCGTGACACTTTGGAAAAGGCAAAAGTATGGAGACAGTAAACAGGTCAGTGGTGGCCAGGGGTTGTGTGAGGGGCGGGGATAGAAGTGAGGATGGATAAATAGAGCCCAGAGGGCAGTGAAAATACTCTGATACTCTAATGATGGACACGTGCCATTATATATCTGTACAAACCCATAGAACATTCAAATTGATGTGTCAAATTAGGTTCATCAATTGCAATAAATGTACTACTCTGGTGGAGGATGTTGATAATGGGGAAACTATGCATGTGTTGGGGGCAGGGGATAAGGTACATCTCTATATCTTTCTCTCAATTTTACTGTAAGCCTAAAACTACTCTAAAAAATAAAGTCTTCAAAAATTTATTGGCATAGAACCATTATCTCCCCATGGGTAGGTGAACTCTTGCTCTCCAAAAGCAGAAAAGCTGATATGGTGTCTCATATGAAATGCATAAACTCCTAACTTTTTTTACTTTTGTGTCCATTATAAATTTTTATTATCCCACTGGATTTCATTCTCTATAGATAGAATTCAAATCAGAAAAAATAATATAAAATAAAAAATATAAAAGAACAAGGATTGTGATGTTCTTTTTTATATATCTATTATCAGCAGAAAAAAAATGCTTATTCTGTTCTAGGCTTAGTGTTGAATTTTGAATAGTGGAGAAAAACAGAAAATGAAGACAGCCCTCACTGACAAATGTTCCATAGAAATAAATCTGAGATGCTACAATATGGCAATTACATTGATATAATAGACAACAAAGCCCCTTGTAACAAATTCCAGGAGCTTGAAGGGGAGGGAGGAACACTATGTTATCAGGGAGGGATTCACGTCATGTGAAATTCATTGAGTCTCATGAGCTGTGTTTTGAGATTTTGTTACCGTTTTAATACAGCTAGTTTTTTTAAGAGTTGTTTTAAAGGTTTTGCTTTTTATGCCAGAAACAGGAAAAGAAAATACTAAACAAGATAATTTAATAAGAATAAAATAATAATTAATTAAAGGCATAACGGAGTCTGAGAAGATATTGGAAAAAACTGATTTTCGAGCAACAGCAGTCTGTATTACAGTTTCTTGATATAATTTTCTGGGTAACTGAAAAGCTGGACAGGAGAGAAAGGTAAAAGTGTTTACAAGTAGAAGAAAAAATAAGCACATATATTTCCTGGAGAAAAATTTAATAGTCTAATTATGTCATTTACTTACAACACTTAGTTCAAAAACATTAAATTGTAAAAATTAATAATGGATTTATAATTAAGAGAGTCTGTGTAATTCTTATAATGTAAACAGAGTAAAAAGATTGCTAACTTTCCATAACCCATTGTCTAATCCCACTGGAATTATAGTTCATGTCTTGGGCATTGATCAAAAGACTTACACTTCAATTTCCTTGTTCTGTAGAGTTAAATTATTTAGACTCTTTTTATTTAGATCTCAAAGGAGGGCCTCAAATGCTCATAGAAAAATTTCAAGATTCTCCTCTAGTACTACTTTGTTTATCTATCTTTGGTTGTGCCTTGGTTGAAAGCAAAAAAACAATTCAGAACTCTTTGTACCTAGTGCATTAATACTTAGATAATAGTACACGAGGTGAGATTTGAGAAATGCCATTTACCATCTTAGCAACTTGACCAGTTATCAAGCCTTTTCAGTCTATTTTAATTTTTCAGTTATAAATTTTTTTAAATTACATTAATTATAGAAGCCTAATTTTCATTTGTGGGAAAGAAAGTAATAATCTTCAGACTTTCATGAGTGGTAAGGTTACACAGCAATGATGTGGATGTTTGTAAAGTATAAATAGTATAGAATTCCACCAATAAAACTGTTGATATAAGTGAGAATGAAACATGTGGAAGAAGGATATACATAAAAGCCACTAAGTGGCTTTTTATGTATCAAAAATATATATATATACTGAATTCTTAGAAAATTGTTAACATGCAGAAATTATTAATGAAATCAAAAGATAAAAAGAAACATTGAATGACATTTTATGATTGACCAAACAATAAAGAGCTTGAGTCTCAATTAGCTCTGGCAAATTTTCCCTTTCAGGTCACCAAACATTGTCAGATAAGATTGAAGTCCTGCACTGACCTCACCAAAGGACAATCTAGAAGTCTTCCCTGAAGCTCAGGAGTTACTCACTGCCTTCAAAATAATATTGTATTCTCCCATATGCTTGCTTATTCCTTGCCAAGTCTCACTTGTGGCTTCCACTTTACATTCTCTCACTTAATGTTGATGAATTAAACTTACTGCTGGATTTACACTTAGCTATCTGGAGGTGAGGCAAAGCCAACTCAACAGTGGTGTATGACTGTATGTACACACATACAAATACAGTGTTGGGGAAAAAAAACCTGCAAGAGCACACGAACTTTTTAAGTTAAATATTTGTACTTGCATAGTGAAACGGTTCCATCCTCCAGAAAAAAAAAAACTACCACCTTATTTATCCTTATCTAAAATCACTGCAGGAAACATATTCTAGTTTAAAATGGGAAGTACGACTATGTTTCACAGAAATATTAAGCATGTTTTTCAGAGGTTTTTTTTCTTCTAGATGACTTTTTCATAGGGTATTTATTAGAAAATTTTCAAAAGAGTTCTTTTCTACTTAAGCATTCCAAAATATTTAATATACAAGCGGCTACCTATGAAAATGCTAGTATTATCTGCATTTATATGGTACAATATAGAATTGTGTAATAATTCTTCATTATTAGTTTAAATAAATGAAAGAAAGCTTTGAGAGAAAGCAAAGCATCCTACATATAGAACTAAAAATGACATATGCTAAATGGTTAGATGTAAATAAATTAAATCAATAAAGCAGTAGAATAATTTCAAGTGGAAAAAACAATGAAGCTGTTTTTCTGCAAACATAAGCCTCTACCTAAATCCTCTTGGAAATTTGCTTGGCATTACTATGCACACACTGAGATCCAGGATTAATAAGACAAATAAGAAAATGTGGATTTGATATTACAGAATAAACTGAAAAAATAACGGAATTCAAACGTGGAAATACAGAAGGAATGAATAAATAAGAAAATATTAAAATGATTTTAAAATGAGTAGTAGTAGAAAAATGTACAGATGGAAAAGTATAATACGATGACTTTAAAAATGATAAATTATGAAAACCAGTAGGGATTAAAAAGCTTTTAAAAAGGGTGTGCATGGGGGGAGGGGCACTTAAAACAGAGAAGCCTAGTTATTAAGAAGATAATATCCCAATCAGTATTTCCAAATAAATATTGTATAGCAGACTTAATTATGTGGTTATAAAAATCAGGCTGCACAAAATTTTTCTACCATACAATATCTCATATATTAACAACAAAATATATGCAAATTTATACTATTTCAAATATAAATACATGACTCAAACAATGTAAATTAATAACTTCATTTATACATATGCAGCTGTGTATATATTTCATTGTCATAATTATAAATTAATACAAACATATTTTCTTAAGGTACTCTATTTTCATATAGTAAAGGGAAAAATCTGGATTCATTAACATAAAAAGATAAGCAATTCTAGTCAAGAATTTACAATAAAACAAGTTAGAATAAAAGATTTCAACCAAATGCATGTACTCATTAATCTCTGACAAGCTGAAAGGGCAAAATATTACCTTGCCTCAAAACACACTTTATTCATCATTATGCCCATCCAGTTTGCAGCAGACAGGCTCCGCAGGGCCACTTTAATCCTTTATTTGAATGCAGGTTTCTAGATGTCAGATTTAGAATATCTCAGAGATACTAATTTTCTCTACTTAAATATCACCTTACATTCTGAAGTCCTCTTATGGTTTGACTCCCGTGAATGGAACAGTCTCTTTACTATGACTTTGAAAATAGTTCTTGAAATAAACATTTTAAAGCTAAACTTTAAAACTCAGATTTGAGGACCTATCAGTGTTTTTTTTTTATTTTATAAGACCTTTGAAACATAGATCCTCTTTATTTTAAAAATATGTTTTTGTACATAAGTTAAATATACTAATACAAAAATATTATAATTTATTTTCCAACTATATTTGGTAGCTTCCCATTTGACAGATTTTTTTCTTTTCCTCTAATTCCTCAAGGTAATACTTGCAATAAGTATTGCAAGTATTATGTAATAGTGAACACACCTTATGTAATAGTGAACCAATCTAAAACTTAACAAAAATGTGACTATCTTTAAAATAGTGATAATCATCCTACCTGTATTAAATATCTTTAAGCAATTATCACAATTATTGTAAATGGAAACATATGAAGTATTACATAAAGAAAGACTTTATCTTCAAGATCAAAAGCCTTCAGAAACATGTTCTCAGATAGAAATAGAACTTTGTTTCCAGCAAAAGTTGACTTGAACACTAATCTAAGAAAATGATAGTCATCACCATTCTATTATGTCCTCAAACATACTACTGAATTCATTTTTGAACTTCAGAGATCTAAATTGGCCATACCATAATTGCAATTTACAGTTTTAATATTATTTATATTTCCAAAATTCATCCAAACTACTGTTTATTTTAAGCAAAAATAACCACATAGAGGAAGAGATACGTTAGAAGGATTTTTTAAATTTCTTCCAGTTTTCAGGATTTTTTGGTAGAAATTTTAAATTGTTCCCTTTTCTCTCACCTGTCTGTACCTTTGCTTAATTATAAGGAGGAAAAACTAGAATTCTACATTATAATTTTTTAAAAAAACTGCTGCTTGGGAAAACAATTCAGTAAACGGTATCCATTACTAAATGATCCCAAATGAAAAAAAATAGAAGATAAAAAGTGGATCAATTCCATTATAATATTTAGAATGAACCACTTTTAATTACATAGAATTATCAAAACATTTTAGGCTCATGTTGCTGATTGTATGAAGTCATATTATTTTAGAACAAAGCCTAGAACAGTAGCTCTCAATAAATATTCGTTCAGTGAAAAAAAGTAATCGATGTTTTACAGAAAAGAGACAGCACTGAGCAACTGTTTTAGAGGCATTATTCCCTAGAACTTCAGAATACCTACACAGTTTCTTAAAAAAAAAAAAAAAATTAAGGTGATATATCAGGTCTATGGTTACACTAGTGTACAACATGCAGTGCAATATTATGTATCTGTCTAAAGTAATGTTTTTAAAAAATTTTTAATGTGGAAAATGCTCTCAATTTAAATTTGGGGAAAAAGGAACAAAACTGCATATAAAGTGTAATTCAAGGAAAGTTTAAAAATATTCATAGAAACAAAAAACAAACAACAGACTGTTTAAAATGATTACTTCTTGGTTATTAGATCATAAGTAATTGTTTTCTTCTTTGAAAGATCTTCACAGCCTCCCTCCGTCATAGAGCTGTAAAGCATATTTACTAATAAAATGACCATGTGCCCACTAAAAAAGAAAAAGAAAATACTGCTACCTATCAAGTTTTGACATCTTTCACATGCTTTGAATTTCTCAAACAACAACTAAATTAAAGAAATGGGCAAAACTCAAATATTTATTAAAGCGGCACATAAGGATTTTTAGGCCAAAATAAATCATAAATGATTGATGGTCAATTTAGCAAATACTTGAGTAAGTTCCTCCCCATCGAATAACTTGTTTCTAACCAACAGAATTCCTCAAACTTGAGGGGATATCATTTCTGTGATTAGATTTTATAAGAGATTATAACTTGTTCTACCAGCAAACTCTTTCCCTCTCTCTGAGTGCTTTCTATGAACAACCAGTGTGAAATTGAGGCCCTAAATCCAACAACAGGAATGGAACCAAATCCTTTCAACATACGAAAATCCTAGCACTTCTAGATGCCAACAGTGAGTAATCTGAAAAAGAAACCAAGAAAGTCGTCCCATTTACAATAGCTACAAATAAAATAAAATACCTAAGAATAAATTTAATCAAAAAATAGAGAGGGGGATTGGGGGCAAGGGCAACATACGTAACCTAAACATCTGTACCTCCATAATATGCTGAAATAAAAAAAAGAAAAAAAAATAGAAAGATCTTTACAGTGAAAATTATAAAACATTTTTGAAAGACATTGAAGAGGACACAAAAAAAGGAAACGATATTTCATGTTCAGGAAATGGAAGAATCAATATTGTTAAAATGGGGGCGGGGGATGGCGGATCAGTGGCGACCTCCTGGCTCTCTGTTCCCAGAGTGGGAGGCGAAGGACGCGGACAGCTACACACAGAGCATCGCTCTCCCGCGGGAACAGCATCCTGAGTCTGCAGAGAAGCAGCGCGGGACAAGCAGCGCTGGGGACAAAAAGGTGAATCGGACAATGGACCACTAAGTTCGGAGAGTGCGAGACACACAATGGGGAACAGAGCGGGGGACGGTGGCGTCCGCTGGCCGGCGGGGGCAGTGCGGTCTGACCCGCAGGAGGGCGACTCTTCCTCCACCGACCTCCGCACCCGC
>CAUYSK010022260.1:0-18257 GCA_963575035.1 Avahi laniger | reverse complement strand
AAGAATGGAAAGACAAGTACCACATGTACTCACCATCAAATTGGTATTAACGGATCAACACATAAGTGCACATATGAGAATAACATCTATTGGATGTTGGGCAGGGGGCAGGGGGGAGGGGGAGGAGGGAGAGGGGATGGGTATATACATACACAAAGAGTGCAATGCACACCACCCGAAGGATGGACATATTTGAAACTCGGACTTAGGGGGGGAGGCGGAGGGGGCAAGGGCAACATACATAACCTAAACATCTGTACCCCCATAATATGCTGAAATAAAAAAAAATACTTTACTAACACTTGTAACATTCAAGCTGCAGGAAAAAAAATGTTTTCATGTTAAAATATTCCCACGTTAAAAATTTTTACTCTTTTGTTATTTCTCAATACAAAATGAAAAATTTCTTTAAATATGTTCAAAGTACAAAATGGAGTTACAGTATTAATAACAAGCTCTCTCTGCAGAGCTTGTTGTTGCTTCTTCAATTTCAGTATGTATAAGAGTCACCTGGAAGACTTTGTAAGACACAGATTGCTGGGCTCCACCCTCAGATTTTCTGATTAGTAGATCTAGGACAGAGGCCACAAATTTGCTTTTCTAACAAGTTCCCAAGTGATGCCAATGCTGCTGGTTCAGGAATCACACTTTGAGAACTACTGACTTAAGTAATTAATCACTGGAAAAATTTAACCTAAAGAAGTCCAAGCTAAAAAAAATCTGTCAGCTTTACATTGTGGCTATATTTGTTTAACGAGCAAAGACACAGCTTTAAAAAGTTAAGTTTTAAATGCCCTCTGTTCCCTCAATTTATTTTGCCAATGCCTCCAAAATGTATGCCTTTATTCTTCCCAATATTTCATTGGGGTACTTAAAAATCAGTATTTACTGGTTAAACAGGTATACTTACGCTGATGATAGCATAAATTGCTTTTGAAGATCAATAAAGCAACTCACAAAGATGCTCATATCTTTTAAAACAATTACACAGAAGGAAAAAGGTATGTAGACAAAGATGTTAATTAGTTTTATCCATAGTTGCCATAAATAAGAAACTATATAAATGCACCACTTTAGGGGAACAATTTAATAAATTATGGTACTGAAAAAACAATGTACCAGTATGCAACCACTGACATAATGATTGTGAATATAATGTAGAAACATGAAAAATAATTACAATTTAATATCATATATAGAACAATGCTAAAACTTTGTAAAGATGAATTAACATATGGAAATTAAGATGCAAAAATTAAAACAGATATTTAAGGGTGGTTGATGGACTTTGTTTTTATTATTTTATTTTTTTAATATATATATTTTTATTTCAGAATATTACGGGAGCAAAAATGTTTAGGTTACATATATTGCCTTTGCCCCAAATCAGAGCTACAAGTGTGTCCATTCCCAAAATGGTGCACACTGTACCCGTTAGTTGTGAATATATCCATCCCCTTGCCCCCACCTGCCCGACACCTGATGAATATTATGTGCACATAAGTGTTGATCAACTAGTACCAATTTGATGGTGAGTACATGTGGTGCTTGTTTTTCCACTCTTGTGATACTTCACTTAGTAGATGGGCTCCAGCTCCATCCAGGATAATACAAGAGGTGCTAGATCGCCATTGTTTTTTGTGGCTGAGTAGTACTCCATGGTATACATACCACGTTTTATTAATCGGTGCTGCTTATTAAGACATTATCTCTCAGCTTTAAACCTGCTGGTGTACATACTGCTCAGTGAGGCTAAGCTGCAAATCCCTTCTCTGCTCTGTCAGCGGCTCCCTTTTAGATTCTACCACTAAGAGAGCATTCTAGGGAGAAGGCAAGGCTGGAGAGCAGGTGGAAAGGACTTGCTTTCTCAAGTTTTTTGTTCTTTGAGTCATCCCAATAATTTTTCTTTACCCCAGGAATGGCATTTAGTTCTAGTTTGTAGTATTTTTCACATACCCAGAACCAGCCTTCTTGCATCCTCTCAAATGCCAGTACAAGATGGCCAGCACTTCATCTGCACAGCTCTGAGGTCCCAGGTCCCTGAGACTTCTCCAAGGTCTGTTTTTGATCATTTCAACCTCTTTCCTTTGTTCCGCAGTCCTGGGAGCAGCAATGGTTTCCTACTATTAAAACTACCGCTTATATTTGCATGACCTCACTTTGCCTTTTTGGTTCTCTAATACCTGATTAACAATTCCTTTTATTAATTTGTGTCAGTTAAAACACTTGATGGGTATCTCTCTCCCGAGTGGGCTTTGATTGATAAACTTTTCTTTACCATTGTATTATATCATCTTTTAGATAAAAAGAAAACATATCGAGTATCATGGATAATAGGATGAAAATGAAAAATAATTAAAAGAAACTATAAATATTTAACCAAAATGCTTTTATTTTCTAAATAAATAAAAAAATCAAAAATTCTGATACTTATATAGCTTTGCTTTATGCCAGATAATAACATGAGGTACTTTTAATTTTTGCAGGTTGATTTTAGTGTTTACATTCAATCTCCGAGTAACCCATAGACCTGATCTAGAACTCCATGCCATCAAATGGCACATAAACATTTTAATCTGCAGCTCTGTTCATTCAGTGGATACTTACAGAGCACTTTCTATGGGCCAAACTCTATGCTATGTGATGGGATAAAAAGCTCTTATCTGCAAGAAAACCAAGAGTTAAAAGACCAGGTGATAAGTTCAGCAATAGAAATAGGCCCAGGTTGCCGTGGAAACAGAAACCATCTTTTGTTTGTTCAGATCACTTTCTCTGGTATCTATCACTTCAACAATAGTGAGAAAATTTTAGCTGGCTAGAGAAGGGGCAAAAAAGCATTCTAGGAAAGGGATCCCACTGGTAAAGGGCATGGCATATGAAAAAAGTATAGCATACTTGGAGATCTGCAAACAGTTTATGGGAGTAACAAGGTTGGCATGAAGCAAAGAGATGGGCCTGGTTCCACTGGTGAAGGAATTGGGAGTCAGTGATGGATTTTTAAACAATAGTCTTGATACTTTTAGCACGCTTTCTGCCTAGCATGCTTTTTGACAATTGGCACATTGAGAGGATTCCATGGCCTGCTGTCAGTGTAAGTGGGATATGTCCTTGGCTGTTTCTTAAACTGCCTTTCATCTTCTCACTCCTCGATCCATCTTTGTTTGCTCTGTATTGATTGATGCTTGATGTCTCCAAATCCTTGTTTACTTTGGCCTTTATACTTTGACATCTCTATTGATCACATTTTCTCTGCCTCAAAACTGTCCCAATTCTTTCCTCTCATGGCTTGCCTCCTATTCCACGGTGCGGCACTTGTTCTAAGCATGACTGCTCCCATTTGATCTATTCAATTTGGTCCTATTAGACCTCTAGGTTCTCCCTGACACCTGATCTTTATTCCAGAGACCTTGCCCTTCAGAGAATGTGTGGCAGAGGGTTTGATGTGGAAATGGTATAGAATTTGGAACTAAGCAGACTCAAGTTGACATCTTTGCCCCAACACTTACTAGTTTGCTAGAGACAGTGCTGACCAAATATTCTATTTGCAATCCCATATTTCCAGCCCTCCATTCCAGTTAGACTGATGTCACATGACTAGTTCTGGCCAATGGGAAAGCAGTTAAGAGTAGTGTGCCTTGCCCATCACTTCTACCTTTGCTTTCATGGAAACCTATTCCAGATTACGTTGATACAAGGTGACAGAGACTCCATCATCTTGGGTCACTTAGTAACTGTATGGAGCAGAGCCCCCTACCAACTCACATTGGATATGTAATATGAGTGAGAATAAATAAATGCAATAAGCACAATAAATCTTTATTGTGTTAAACCACTTCGATTTCAGGGTTAATTCTTCCCACATAATAGTCATCCTATCTTGATGAATACATTAATTATGTGGCTTTAGACAAGATATGTAACTTCTTTAGTCCCCAGTTTTCTCATCAGAAAAATAGAAATGGCACCTTCATTGAGCTGGATAAAGATTAATAAGATAATTTATAAATTAGCTACTCTGCTATGTATGTTTCTGTGCATTAATTAGTTCATATGCAATTGGTAAAATGGGGAATGATGTATAATAGAGAAGTCAGATTGGTCCATGCACCATTTTCCCCAAAATACTATCCCCAAAATAGTAATAATATTTTGTCTAGTGAGTAACAGGAGCTAAATAGCAAGTATACTACACAAGAGATGAATGCCAGAGCTAGAACTAAGCACTGGCACAATCCTTCCACAATTGTCCTCTGACTTGCTCACATTTCCATATTTCTGGTTTGTGCCAATTTTTTTCTTCATCTTTCCAAAATATTTTCTTACATCTTTGCATTTGATATCCAAATGGTTTAACTTTTTCAGGTTTCTGTGTTGTCCTTCATCCCCACCTGGCCTTCCATATTCTGGCATAGGAATTATTTACAGTGTTGATCCACTGTAAATCCACTGTGATTCAGCCACATCATTGTGACCTGGAACTGCGGCAAGGTATCTGCATTATATTCCTAATATAATAATAGATAAGAAATATGGAAGGAGCAAAGCAAGGCACAGGTGGAGTGGAAAGCAGTTGGATACGATTCTTAGTGGAGACAGTTGTCTATGTAAGAACCTAGGGGAGAAAATAAGGATTAGAGGTATGAATTACCTCTAATTTTGGAGACGTAGGCTTATGGAAAATAGTTGAAACCATGGATGAGAAAGGTATCTTGTGATATACTATATGCACAAGACACAGAGACTTAGACACAAGTCACAGAGGCATCAATATTTAAGGGGCAGCAGAGAAATTATGAGGTCATTTGCACATGACGGAACCCAGAAACAATAGCATTTAGGAAACATTTACCATTCTAAGTGTTACACCCATATTAAAGCAAAACACACAACCCACTCTCTCAAATTTTATAATCTATAAATTTAGCCCAGAATAAACTGGCCTACAAATGAGAAATATATAATGTATTATGAGATTTAGAACAATAAAATTTCAGAATGTTCTCTATGCAGGTTGATTCACAGCCAATGGATCAGGTATTCATATTGAGAGCCTAGCTAATAGAATATGCTTCCCTGGTCTTACCATCAACTGGCATCCTACTAAGGAACAAACCCACAATCCCAAAAGATAAGTCCTCATACCTTCCTAGCATCTTTGGGCTTCTTTGACAAAAAATACCTCCCAGCATACATTGCTTTATGGAGATCTTAAGGACAAACCAGGTGCAGAAGCTCAGCACCACTATGTTTCATATTTGAAAATTTAAAAGAAAGGAATATGCAAGAATACTTCAAATTCAAATATTCCAATATTCAAAAATGAGTATCATAACTATTGGAAGGGATAGGATAGATAGCTTGATATTAATCCATGAAAAAATACTAGAAGCGATTATTACAGATGAGTTATAAACATTTAGATCACCAGCAATCAACATGACTTCACTAACAAAGCATTCCAAAGAAATCTCATCATTTTTGATAGAAAAACAAAATAACAACTCATGGAATTGACATGGAAGCGACATCTGGTGTTCAGAAAAGTATTCCACATTAGAGTGACCAATTGTCTTTGTTTGCCCAGGACTAAGGGGGTTCTCAGACACAGGACTTTCTGTTTTATAGCCAGGAAAGTCCCAGGCAAGCCAATACAAATTGATCACCCTACTATGATGCTCTTGTGGGTAAAGTACTCAACCATGGCCTGGATGATACTCTAGTTAGAGAAATGTATTTAAATAATTAAATAGTTAATTATTTGAATAAGTTAATTAATTATTTAAATAAATAACTAATTCATTACTTATTTAAATAATTAAAGCCTATAAGTGTTATTTGTTCTCACTCAGTGGCTCAATGGGAAGCTTGTCTCTATAGGTACACTGTAGAGCTCTTTCCTTCACTATATGCTACTCAAACAGTAATACCCATGACTTGAATCAGGAATTTTCAGCAAAATCATAGATGATACAAATATGGAGATTTGGCAGGGATTCATTTATATAACAAATATTTATTGAGCACCGATTATGTTGTGTGCATATTTGTAGGTCCTAGATACAGCAGAGAACAAGATAGAAAAGGTCCTACCCTTGTGGTAGACAAATAAAAATATAATAAAGGATAAGGAAGTAAGAAGATCTATGAAAAAAATAATCTGCTTAAGAGGCCAGAGATTAACCAGGCAGTCAGGTGATGAAGGCAGTGTTCATCGTGGAAGTGACATTTGAATAAATATGTGATTGAAGTACAATAACCAAGTGAAGAACAGGAAAATAAGAAAATGATTAAGTTCAAAGACCCTGAAATAGGAATAACACTTGCCCCATATTTTAACATACTTTTCCTTAAAATAAGCAATATTTAGAAAGTTTTACTTACTAATTTTACACCTCCTTTCTATATCGAATAGGACTTAACCAAGGTTTCATGTTATCCCAGCAATCTAAAATAACCATGTAATTTTAATAGCAATGCAACAGACTCCTGAGGAAAGAAGATAATTGTAAGTCACGGTGTCTGATCTCCTTTACCTGGTATGGGGATGTGGTATCCCAGGTTGTGGTTTGCCAGAACCCAGAGTTGAGTCTGGAGGTAACCTACTGTGGAACTAAGTGTTATCAAGTCTAAGCCCCAGGTGGCTATCAGAGACAAATGAGAAAAGCTGTTTATTTTGCTAAAATGGCTCGTTGAAAATCAGGGAACACAGGAAATATCAAATTCGTGAAAGAGGTAAAACAAACAAACAAACAAAAAAAAACAGAAAACTGGGATTTAAACAGAGAATGGGCAAGTAAAAAAAATAGCCCTATAAGCAACACTTTGCAGACTTCTTTGGTCTTTAATACTGCCAAATTCAAGGTGGGAAGAAGGCTATTAAAGGCTTTGAGCTGTTTTCTATGATCAAAGTCTCCAACTTGCCAAAGAAGAATTTCAAAAGACCTATGTAACTGCAAGATACTTTTAGAAAGTTGCTTAGATGACAAGCCTCTTAGTAACCACCAGAGGAGCATTTATTCCCTTCTTTATTCCCTTCTTCCAATCCTCGTCCTAGAGACTTTGTAAGAAAAGGAGCTTTAAATCTGATTGGTAAGATTCCAACCCACTAATTAGCCCACTATTTTTAAGTGTTTGCATCAGCTATTTATTGCTGCAAAACAAACCACCCCCAAAACACAGTGGCTTAAATGCCACTCGTAATTCACTAGGTCACCGATTTGATGTGGTGACCTAGTGCTTGGTGCTTGGTGGGGACTGAGTGGTCCATAATGGCCTCATTCACATGTCTGACATCTCACGCTGTCAGCTGGGTCTCTCTCTCCTCGAAGTGGCCTGTCATACACAAGGAGGCTAGCCTGACTTCTTCACATGGCCATTTCAGGGCTCCAAGAAGGGGGATGCAGAAGATACAAAGTGTCTTGAGGCCTTGGCTCCAAAGCTTATACAACACACTTCTGCCACATTCTGTCGGTCAAAGCAAGCCACAAGGCTGACGCAAATCCAAGGGATAGAGAAATAAAATTTGCCTCTCGATGCAATGAGTGGAAAAGTCATGCTGTACAGGGATGGACTGTCATGAACAATGTTACAAACATTCTACTGCAGGTAAGAGGTCAGTTATCTAAATGCAACCTTCTTTTCTACTTCCTTCTTCCAAAGGGCTAAGTGATTAAGATCTGATACCAGGCTTCTTCCTCTCTCCCAACTTTCTCTGGCACTCTGAAACAGGAAACAACACAGGGCCACCTTGTGCTCTCTATCATTTCCTTCCACTATGTCTGTGGAAACTAAGGCTCTCTCTTCTTCCACAGGAGCATTCGAGCAATCAAGAAATCTCATCCATTTAGATGACCTGAAGATCTGAGGATTAACAGAGAAGAGATACATGCTACTGCACCACTTATGGAGGCCACATTTTGTGCAGCAAACTTATCCAAGGAAGAAAACTGTGATACTTTGGTACTCTTCATGATATGTTCTCCTGAGCATAGTTTACTTAGGAATGACACAGAGTAATTATCCAATTATAAATGAAGGTAGAGTTCTAGTTTTCCTGGTCTCCTTGGCTCTAATGCCATCTAATGGAAATAAGGCCTCACCTTCATTATTCACAAATAAAAAATGAGGCCTCCTTTGTAAAGATTTTCTTGACCATCTCCCCCTTCTCACTTAAGCCTATATCCTACCTGCTTCCCATCTGCTATCTCTATACCTCTTCCACCTATTATACTACACTATACTTGTGTATTTTCCATGTCTGTCTCCCCTATTAAATAGCGAGGACCTCAATTCATGTGCATCTTTGTAATGCTAGCTACTACACAGTGATTGGCACAGAGCAGAAGTTCCATAAATATTTGTGAAATAGAATTGAATCTATTATAATAGTGATATGAATTTCAGATCTTCAAAACTACATACTAATAGATATACTAATGGAGCTCAGAGTACCTTTACATGCAAAGGTAACTTGGGCAATATCTCTGATTTTGTATAAACTACCCAAGAAAAGAAAATTTCCTGGGATATTCCACAGAAACTATAATCCTTCTCACTTTTCTTTTACTGGCACACTTTTCTTTTTCTTTTCTTTTTTTTTTTTTAGGGCTACACTTTTCTTTTTCTTTCTTTCATGAGAGAGAGTGTATATATGTGTGGGGGGGGAGATGTTTGTGTATAAGAAGACTGGTAAACTTTGTAATTAATAAACCCTTAAAATAAATCAGAATTCTATGCCTATTAGTGATTTCTCTTACATTTTCCTTTCTGTTTTTTAATTAATATATTAATTTCAATAGATTTAGGGGGTACAATTTTTTTTTTTGTTACATGGATGAATTATATAATGGTAAAGTCAGGGCTTTTATTGTACCCATCACCCAAAAAGTGTACATTGTACCAGATTGGTAATTTTTCATCCCTCACCTCCCTGCCACCCCCTTATGAGTCTCTAATGTCCATTATTCCACTCTTTATTACCATGCATACCCATCATTTAGCTCCCACATATATAAGGAGATATGCTGTTTAATTTGGAAAAGGGTCATCCCTGATTAATTCAGACTTTAAAGGTTGATACACTTAAAGCTGAACGGGAAGCATGCAGCTACAGAGAATCACCAGAAATGGAATAGACTTGTGAAAATCAGGACCAGCAGATCAAGTCTACAATGACTGAGGCATGAGAAAAATGATAAGGAAAAGAAAAGCTAAGTCTTTAGAATAGACTTCAAATGAGAATGAGGGAGGAAGACTTCTCAATTCTTATGTTACTTCCAACTTTTCAATCAATGAAAATGATCAAATTGGAAACTGTACAGCAAATTTCATTAAGAGGGAATTGAGACACACAGACCAATGGAACAGAATAGAGAACCCAGAAATAAATCCACACATCTATAGTGAACTTATCTTTGACAAAGAACATACAGTGCCCAGAACATACAGTGGGGAAAGGACAGTCTCTTCAATAAAAAGTGCCAGGAAAACTGGATATCCAAATGCAGAAGAATGAAACTAGACTGTTATCTCTCACCATACACAAAAATCAAATAAAATTGATTAAATACTTAAATCTAAGACCTGAAACTATGATACTATTAAAACAAAACACTGGGGAAATGCTTCAAGACATTGGTCTGGGCAAGGACTTCTTGAGTAATACCCCCAAGCACAGGCAATCAAAGCAAAATTGGACACATGGGACCACATCAAGCTAAAGAGCTTCTGCACAGCAAAAGAAACAATCAACAAAGGGAAGAGACAACACACAGAAGGGGATAAAATATTTACAAATTACCTGTCTGACAAGGCATTAATAACTATGATACATAAGGAGCTCCAACAATTCAATAGGAAAAAATCAAATAATCCAATTGAAAAATGGGCAAAGGATCTGAATAAACATTTCTAAAAAGACGTACGAATGGCCAACAGGTATACGAAAAGATGTTCAACATCATTAGTCATCAGAGAACTGCAAATCAAAACTACAATAAGATATCATCTCATCCTAGTTAAAGTGGCTTTAATAAGAAAAAACAGGCAATAATGAATGCTGGTGAGAATATGAAGAAAGGGGAACCTTTGCACACTGTTGGTGGGAATGTAAATTAGCGCAAACACTATGGAAAACAGTATAGTTAGTTACTCAAATAACTTAAGATAGAACTACCATGTGACCCAGCAATCCCACTGCTGGGTGTATATACAAAGGAGGGGAATTCAGTATATTGAAACTATATCTGCATTCCCATGTTTATTGCAGCACTATTCACGATAGCCAAGATTTGGAATCAACCTGAGTGTCCATCAACAGATGAATGGATACAGAAATTGTGGCACATATACACAATGGAATATTATATAGCTACAAAAAGAATGAAATCCTGTCATTTGCAACGACATGGGTGGAACTGGAGAAAGTTATGTTAAGTGAGATAAGCCAAGCACAGAAAGACAAATATTGCATATTCTCACTTATATGTGGGAGCTAAATATTAAAGATAATTGATCTCATGGAGACAGTAGAATGACAGTTATCAGAGGCTGGGAAGGGTACCGGGGAGGGAGGATAAAGTGGAGATAGTTAATGAGTGCAAAAATTTATTAATAAATAGTTAGAATGAACAATATTTGATAGCACAAGTGACTATAATCAACAATAAATTAGGGTATACTTTAAAATATCTAAAAGAGTAGAATTGGAATGTTCCTAACACAAAGAAACAATTAATATTTGAGGTGATGGATACTCCAATTACCCTGATTTGATTAATTCACATTGTTTGCTTGTATCAAAACATCATATGTATCCTATAAAGATATACAACTATTATGTACTCACAATAATTAAAAAAAAATAACAGGGAATTGAAGCCCCAGATAAGTAAAGAAATGAGAGCCACTTTAAATGAGCTTGCATCTCCAGGCCCAAAATAATTGGATAAGTATAAGGGGGATGAAAAAGAAGAATCATAAAGGGAACAAATATGTATTGAGCATCTCCTTCCTTCTAGGACCTTGGTACTCTGAGTGTAGTCCATGGACCAACAACATTAGTATCACTTGGAAGCATTTTAGAAACAGAAAATCTCAGGCCCTAGCCCAGACCTGTTGTAACAGAATCTGCATTTTAACAAGATTCTCAGTTGATTTCATGTACACCTTAATCTTTGTACTGTTCTTCTTGCTCAAATCTTGAACTAAATGATATATTTAACCATGATGAAGATACTTCATATACAAAAGTAAATAAGAGTCAGAACAGTATTAAGCTAGCAACAACTACAAAAATCCAAATATTTCAATTGTAAATGAGAAAATAACTCCATAATCCTCATTTCTCCATAGCCCATTCAAAGATCCCCTTGCTTTCTGCAAGCACTTCAGTAGTGCAGAATTTTTTACCAAGTAGAATGATTCAAGTCAAACAAGAGGTCTGAGAATTTGGTAGCATCTTTGCTCCTTTCTCTAGAGATGCTACCCATTTATGCATGAGATTTTCTCTGTTTCTGATTCTCCCTATATTGTCAGCTTCTCTCTCTGGCTTATTTTACTTTTGCCAAGTCAAGTATAGAACCATCCAACTAAGCTGCTGCCAGATTCCTAACCCACAGAAACTGTGAGATAATAAATGTTTATTGTTTAAAGCTGCCAAATTTTGGGATAATCTGTTATACAGCAATAGATAACTAAAACATTAAGATTTCAGATGGCCTTATTTGGTGAAAGTTAAAGGAATCACATAGGAGAATAATAAAGCATTAGGTTAAAAATGAAGGCTTGAGCCATATTGCAGGGTATCTGAATGCCATGTTAAGAGGTCTAGAATTTATCTTAAGAAGCAATCAGAATCCTATGAGTATTTTTGAATAGGTGGGTTTTCAAAGGAGTGTGTTAGAAAAATTGGTCTAACAGGCCTGCGTGAGATAGATTAGAAAAAATAGAGCAAGAAAGTAGGAAAAATAGATCATTCACACAAACATTCCTTACGAATCACGTGTCCTACCTAATCACATAAAACTCATTCTACCCTATATATGTTTTTTAGACACTGAGTTCACTTGATATGGATAGCAGGATTCATGGCTAATTCATATTTGAATCCTCCAAATCATTTAGCACAGTGCCTGAACATAGCAAGTACTCAGTAATATGTACATCATGAATAAAACCTTCCTGAATTCTCTCCACTTCCCTGTAGACAGAATAATACTCTTTCCATAATATTTTGTCCCTATAGCTAACAGACCATACCTCAAATCTTGGTATTGTATTACCAATTATACTTTTTTTTGCCTCCCTCCTATAGAGTGAACCCCTTCAGAGCAGTCAGGACCAGCTACATAATGTTCAAGGCCCCCCAAAAAATGAAAATGCAGGGCCCTTTGTCTCAAAATTATTAAGAATTAAAGGATAGTGAAGGGGTAGGGAGTGGGGGAGTTCTGAGCAGAAGGGCCCTGTGTGCATAGGTCACAACTAGGAATTTCTGCCTTGAGGGCAGAAATGCCGTTTTATGTATTGTTTTAGCCGTGGTTCCTACCATGGGAATGTCTGGTACATGTTGATTAAATGTACTGAGTGAACAATAAAGGGCAGGAGAGTTATATGGAAAAGAGCGGTTTACTTGAGAGAAGTTTAACATAAGCGGGGTACACCCTATAGTTAAGATGGCCTGTTTAAGAAACAGTCAGGAGTGCCCCCTCTCCTGCCTGGGCTGCTTACCCTGAGTGTCTGTATTGCACAATTTATACACACATATCTTCACATGGTCCAAAAGCCCTGTTTGTCCTATGATGACTCACACTCTAGGGGATGCTCGCTGGCTTTGCGTTTGATTATTTATTAGAGTTCTCTTATGTAATGGCAGCGGCAGTGATTTAATATGTAAGAAGAAAACAGCTGAAGGGATTTTCTAGGCAGAAATGATGGATTGACTAATAACATAAGACAGTAAGGGTTGATACTCATAAAACAAAGAAAACAAGGCTGAGTGATTTAAAAACATGCTGCAGACAAATCCTAGTTAAATTTTTGAAAAATTCAGAAGGGCATAAAAGTGCATATTGATCACTCTCTCTGAGGGACGGCACAGACCTCAGAGATAAGCTATAACCATGAAGAATTGTTTTATCTATTGGACACATAAGACAATTTATTGAATCCCTTCTTACCACCGGTGAGTATCCCACCCACAAAACACAAATATTTATCTTCATATCTGAACAATGTCTCCCTGACACGCTAAGGAAAAGAAGCTGCTTGAAAGACATTAGTCCTTCCCCCCTCTTC
The DNA here is from genome assembly GCA_963575035.1 of Avahi laniger. NCBI lineage: Eukaryota > Metazoa > Chordata > Mammalia > Primates > Indriidae > Avahi > Avahi laniger. Next base: position 4,964 of record CAUYSK010022260.1, on the reverse strand, counting down.
CCTCTCATGTTAGGCAAGTTGCAGCCATGGCTCCAAAACTGCAGGCAAAGCTTAGCAATTGTAATGGTGACCCCCAGTGGCAACTGTTTGCAAATGAAAGAGTCACTGTGTTTCTCTGCCAAGGATGCCAATTTTATTAAAATGCTTTCTTTAAGAAGGATATTGGCAATTTTGTTGAACTGTAATAAAAACTAACCGTATGTTGGTTCCAAAAAAAAAATCAATATCCTCGCCTCTACTTTATTGTCACTAAACACATGGGTTTTCCTGTCAAAAGAGACCCGTTTTTAAGTAAGAAGCACAGTCTCTGGAAGGCCTGCTCAACAATGGTGTAATGGTACTTTTTTCTTCTCAAAGTGAGAGGTGAAAATGAGGCCTAATATTAAACCTGGGTTCACCTGTACCCCCGAGTTTCCACTGGGTGCTGAGAATCAGCATTAGTGGGAATTTAATGGGCAGCTACATATATAAGTCAAACTGAACTCTGGAAAGACGTGTGTTAAATAGGCAACAAAGCAACTTAAGGAGATCGGGCAGGCCCTCGAAAAACTTTCATTCAACACAAGACAAAAGTAATCAGATCAAAGAAAGAAAAATTTAGTAGCAGAGGTTTGAACAGTAAGTGACTCATAGTAATGAATGGTAGGGCTTTGTACCATATTCAATTTTCACGGACCTTTTAATTCTGTAATACATATGAGGGAAAGAAAGCAAGAATATGCTATCAATTTGTTAAGTTATTGAAGGCTCTATTAGATAAAATTCACAGGCATGTGCCCTTAAAAACACCCTTAATATGACTTAAACTATCAAAATGCACTAAACAGATATGAGTTTTGTAGGCCAGGCTAAACTGTAGTTCTCAAATTTTGCTGTATATCAGAATCACCAGGAAAGTCTTTAAGAGTCCTGAAACTCAGGCTATACCCCTCACTTATTACATCACAATTGCTACTGATAGGCCATAGGCATCTGTATTTTTTAAAAGCTCCCTGATTCCAAGCAATTCCCTGGAGCAAGGTTGACTGGCTGCTTTAGCTTGACCGTGGATTAGCATATTATTTACCTAACATGTAGTTTATCTATCTTAAAAATATTTACAAGAATTATCTGCTAAGATCCTATTATAGTATCACCTGAGGAGCTTTTTTTTAAAATCCCAATGTCCAGGCTGTACCCCAGACTAATCTCATCAGAGTTTCTGGGGATAAGACCCCTTCAGGGTATCAATATTTTTAAAAACTTCCCAGGTGATTACACAGTAAAGTCAAGGTTTAAAAGCACTGCACACTCGTGATGCACACCATCTGGGGGATAGACATGCTTGAAGCTCTGACTTGGGGGGGGGAGAGAGGGAGCAAGGGCAATATACATAACCTAAATATTTGTACCCCCATAATATGCTGAAATAAAAAAACACTGCACATTCAAATATTCAGAAAGAGCAATAAAAAGCCCTAACTTGGAATAATTGAATCATTTAAAGTATAGCGTTTGTTTATTATTGACTGTTCTTTGAAGCTACAAAGAGATATCCCCAAGAACTTGGAAATGCAGAAATAGACTGCCTTGTGAAAATAAAGAAGTAAAGGGACTGCATAGAGGTGTAACCTGTCATAACACAGTCAACCCTGAGCGGGGGGAAAAAAAACAGATTAAAAAGGTTAAGTAAACAGCCTTTTCCAAGGCTCTAGCCCAGTGGTTCTAACCCTAGCTACACATTAGAAACACCTGGAGGGTTTTTGAAATCTGCCAATGCCTTAGCCCCAATCCCAGGGCTTTTGATTTAATTGATTAAAGCGATATATTTAAAAGCTCCCCAGGTGATTTTAATGTGCAGCCAGCTTGAGAACCACTGCCCCAGGCAAATCAGGAATATGTTAGTGTGCCAAAACCACAACATAGACTATGGTACAAAGAGATGGAAAGAGAAAGTGAGTATTTACAGAACATCACAATGAAGCACAAATAAAAATGATGAGTGGATATAAAACTTCAACAATGGGTACACAACTCTGTCAAAGAAAGTGTTTGACAAGGGACTTCAAATACCCTGGTCCCAGTGGTAAAGCAACTCATCAAATAGGATGATTTGTTTATATATTTTAACTGAGGGACTTTTCATGACATTAGCTTTGTTTCTTGCTTAGTGAAGTAGACTTTGGGTTATGTACTGAATTGACCACAGGTGAGAATGCCCTTAGCAGACATTGAGTATTCCAGTGTTCTAACAGTAATTTCTTATGGGACCTTAATCAGCTGGCATCCTGGTGCCTCTCTTTACTTTCTGTACATGTACCCATCATGACCATGTACTCATCAAGGTCATGGCCAGCCCCAGCGAACATTCTCTCCTTGACATTTTGCTACTTCTATCTACAAATTCAATATTTATAACTTCAAGCTTTTGAATATAAGGAATCATGTACTATTCATTATTTGAAAAAATATAAATATTGAAGCTACTTCTTAAATAAGCTCTTATTTTACTTTTACTCACACACACACACACACACACACACACACACACACACACAAATGAACAACTGTTATTAGGAATTAAGCTTTGGGTAACTGATAACCCCTGCCCTTAATTTTTCTCCAGTATGTTCTCCACATTCTCATTAACTTCTACAAATTGAAATCTTCTCATTTTTTTTGAGGAAGTTTCTTTCTACTGGTACTCTGATTCTTCACTGAAAATAGGGGGAGATTATATATTAGACTTGTCAGTTTTCCAAATAAAAATTTCCCACCTGCAGATTTGATAATGGTAGCAACATATAGCTTTTCTCTCAACAGCACAAACTTGTTTTACATTTAGTATTGTCCAGTTGCTACTTGAAACAATGGATACAAATACAGAATATTTCTTCATATTCTGTAAAATAATGCCTATAATATTGGTCAATGTCTTATTACAAAGTTTCAAATCAATAACTTCCTTTTGAAATGTGAAGACAGAATATTTTCCTCTCATGATGAACAGGAATTTCATTTGATCAGTCATAGAAAACAGTGTAAGTCCCATTTCCACCATCCTGTCTCTATTGCCTACAAGCTCAGAACCAACTCTAGGAATAACAAATTTAAGTGTCTTGATGGGTTGAAGAATTAATGGGATATAAGGGAGTAAAGTGATTAGATATAAATAACACTATCACAAAGTTTGGCTATGAAAGGGAGGAAAGAGAAAGTATAGTGACTGAAAGGAAATGAATTGTCAAAAAAGGGTTTGGGGATTTTGTTTAGTTTCTAGAATAGGATACAGGAGGGTAGACAAAAATTAGAAAATGTCATTTTTAACAAGGGATCACTAAAAGGCTTAGGTTTAGCTACAAAAAGGTATATCTTCCTTCAAGACAGGCCAAAAATTTTCATGCAACTAGGCATAGTTACAGAAGTTGAAGAAGTTGGTTTCTATTTTCTCTTATGAGATGCACAGTAGTAGGCAGAGTTGTATATGAAGAGATGGTAGGGTAGCAGAGTAGAGATGTACACAGAAACTGAAATAAATAGGAAAGAATCAATGTTGACAGCCAACTAAGGATGAGAATCATAAATCAGTAATGGTACCAATCTAAGGGACTAAAACTTTATTTAGGGGTACACAGAGGTCCATATTTAAAGCTCTGATGACATACAGAGAAGGTTGTTGGGCTTTAACTTATTTAGTTTGTGCATTTCTTCTTGGTGAATGAATACCATAGAACAATGGCACAAGATGATTAAAAGTATTGGTAAGAGTAAGGAGAAAGTGATGGTCTATGGATAAGGTGTTCCATTATAAATAAACTGACAAGAATAAACAAGAGTGGTCAAGGAACTAAGGGCTCAATGAGGTCAAAGAAAAAGGGAGAAGGGAAAAGGGAGGCAGAGAATTGAAAAAAATTGTAGAATGTGGTTAAAAGATGAGATGTGCAAATTTTTAAGATTTCAGAGGAGAAAGAATTCTACGTGATGACAGGATATTTTCATGAGAGTAGGTGGCTGAGTGGGATGGAAATGGAGGTCATTCAAATAAAGGAGGTTAAGATAGGAAGAGATCTATTTGTTGCATAGGCCTTCCTTGTTTACTTTACCCACCATGATGGGAGGGTAGAAAATAATTCTGTGAGCCAGGTATCAAACATTCAATGGATGATAGCATGAACAATGAGTCCGAGAAGGATGGCAACAAGAAAACTACCATGTGGGGCAACTAGGTGACACCAACTCCGGAGGAATAGGCACAAGAGTACACAAACATACAGCAGTGAAGATCAGAATCTCTGCTGAGAAAGCCAATCCCAAAACCCAACCCTGAATGAGTAGGTAGGTAGAGCTGTATTGCATCCACTGGGAAGAACTATAAGAAAGGCAATACATTTGGAAAATTTAGTTAGGGAAGGGTAGTAGAAGGAACATTCTGTGAGGAGATTGAAGGCATCATAAAATGGGTGTTCATAGGGCCAAGAGGAAAGGTTTAGACTGAGTAAGAATGATGAGAGTCAAGGGAAAAGACAGCAGTGTAGAAATTAGAATAAAGAATGCAACAGAGGAAAGGAGAATATATTAACAGCATTGTTAAGTTCCCCCGAACAATCATTTCCAGCATTACTCTGATGGAAAACGGATTCAACTACCAATGGCGAGAGTCAGCTATGGCCCTGATTATGTTTGTGAGGCAGTTCGCTTTGCCAGACTTTTTTTATTTATTTATTTATTTTTTATTTCAGCATTTTATGGGGGTACAGATATTTAGGTTACGTATGTTGCCCTTGCCCTCCTCCCAAGTCCGAGTATCAAATATGTCCATCCTTCGGGTGGTGCGGATTGCACTCTGTATGCATATACCCATCCCCTCCTCCCCACAGTATTTCTTAACTGTGATGTCCAATACCTACTTTGGGCTATACTTTGCATTGTAAATAGCATTGCACAATGCAATTTCACAGCTTGCCTTGAAGTGAAGGTGTGTCATT
>CAUYSK010022257.1:0-12831 GCA_963575035.1 Avahi laniger | reverse complement strand
TGTTGGAGAGGAATCCTTCCTTCTCGATGCTGTGGAATAATTTCTGCAGGATAGGCACCAGTTCTTCTTTATAGGTGTGGTAAAATTCAGGTGTGAAACCATCTGGTCCGGGACTTTTCTTTTTTGGAATGTTTTTTATTGCTGTTTCAATTTCAGTCCTTGATATTGGTCTGTTCAGGAATTCTATTTCTTCCTGGTTGAGCCTGGGGAGGCTGTGTGTTTCTAAAAATTTTTCCTTTTCCTCCACATTTTCCAGTTTGTGTGCATGAAGGTTTTTTGTAACATTCATAAATTATATCTTGAATCTCCACAGCATCAGTTGTAACTTCTCCTTTTTTTGTTCCTGATGGAGCTTATTAGGGATTTTTCTTTTCTGTTGTTCATTAGTTTAGCCAAAGGAGTGTCAATTTTGTTTATTTTTTCAAAGAACCAACTTTTTGTTTTATTAATTATTTTGTTTTATTAATCTATAGTTTCCCTGTTGTCAATTTCATTTAGTTCTGATTTAATCTTATTAGTTTCCTTTCTTCTGTATACTCCTGGATAGAGCTGGAACGCATTCTACTAAGTGAAGTATCCCAAGAATGGAAAAACAAGCACCACATGCACTCACCATCAAATTGGTATTAACTGATCAACACGTAAGTGCACATGTAAGAATAACATCTATTGGATGTTGGGCAGGGGGGAGGGGAAGAGGGGAGGAGGGGACAGGTATATGCATACACAAAGAGTGCAATGCGCACCATCTGAGGGATGGACACGCTTGAAACTCGGACTTGAGGGGAAGGGGGAGCAAGGGCAACATACGTAACCTAAACATCTGTACACCCATAATATGCTGAAATAAAAAAAAATAAATAAGAGGCAAAAAAAAATGGAAATTTCTTTTATCAATACCGTGAAGCCAGTGGTTTGATATAACCATTTATTGAATAAACAATGAAGGGGTATTTTTTTTTTATACATAACACTTACCATTGTCCTATTTTTTTTCCACTAACTGTATTTATCAAGAAAGAATTCCACAGAGACTGTTTTTAGCTTCCCACAAGTACTTAAGATTGTAATATTTATCCTACTCCAGAGACCCAATAGTGAGGAATTAACTTTAAAATGATAATCTCCCCAGAGGGCTGACAAGACTTTTGATACAAATACCTTGCAGCAAATTAAACTGAGCGTTCTATCTCAATGGAACAGTAATTAAAAATGCAACAGTCCGTAAAAAGTTCATATTACATGCATATCTCAAATCTTCATAAAAATATTTTCAGGCAAAATAAACATAACCAATCCACTTCTTCATAATGGTCATTCTGTTCTATTATTTAAACGAAGCAGTTAAAACACACATAAAAAAGGCATGATAGATCAAGAAAAGAAAAATAACTCCTATACTATGGTAATAGGTGCAGAATTTGATAAAGAAATGTCCTATTCCAGAGAAAACATTAGCAAAAATTGTAAGTTATTTCGTGGTTACTGACAGTAAGAATGCCATGAAGAGAGGATTATGTTTAAACTTCATCTGTTTAAGGCACCGAATAGCATTTAAATACACTGTGACTTAATCTCAAAATATAAATCTAAAATCCTAGGATTTCTGTGTATTTGTGTGTGTTTTCATATATTGAAACTGTCTAGAGCTGTGCTTCATGGTGCATATAATTGTTGGAAATAAAGGCCCAAAAATGTAAAATCAAAAATAAAAATCATAATGACAACTAATGAACTTGAGGAGCCAAAATGTATTGAGAAACTTGAAGAGCCATTGGGACTTAAAGTATAACAGAAAAGGCATTCAAACTCCACTCATCTTCACTCCCAGGACAAAGTCCTTCCTTACACATGTGAGTCATCTACCAATTTCTGGTCACAACACACGCTCTAAGTCTCTTCAACATTTGCAGGGAAAAAAAAATGTGGACTTCTTTCCTGATTGGTGACATTTTTTTTGTATGCATATTTTCAAGTAGGTTCATTGTCTCTCCTCTCTTTTAGTGAATTTTCTAAAATAGATATGGAATTCTGTAGAAAGAAGCTAACCTTATGCTGTGAAGCCTGGTAGTTGGTATTGCCCTGAAATTATTAAGAGTAATAACAATGGTTTGTTATTCAACTTCTACAAATTGTGGGGGGGTTCTCAAATTATGATAACAGTTAATGAGTTATTTCAACTATTAATTTCTTAAAAATTCAAAAGTAAAAAAAATTCCTACATTAATCATCATATATGTAAATAAAATTATAATGAGAATCTGCTGGCTCTTATTTTAATGCATTCCCAACGGTTTAATCATCTGGGTTTTTTCTTTTTAACCTTTACAAGATAAGTAAATTTGGCATTGACTCAAAGAATTCTAGAGCCTGGGATATTGAAGGCAGCAAGTGTTTAGAGGCGCAACCCTAATACTGAGGAACAAGGGAGGAAAATTTTTTAAAAAGGATCACAAAGACTCAAAAATCAAAGGAGATAGGGCCAACTATAGAGAAGGAAGCAATCCCGTATCTTTCAATATCTCCAGAAAACATAATTGTATTATAGTCTATTAAGCACATTCATGTTTATAAGTGTTTCTATAAAAATAATAGTATATATAATATTTTTATTTTAGAAACTTACTTTATATTTTAAGATATATTCCATAAAGGGATAATCATCAATTAACTGGAAAAGTCTATTGTCTAAAGTACCCTTACAAAGAAGTAGAACATTAGTGCAACAAGACATTCAGAACAGGATTTTAAAGTTCCAATTCAAGTCAAATAAAATGAAAAGTGTGGAGATAAACTCAAACATTCAAGGTGATATTGAGAACTATTTTAATGTGTATCTGACTTTGGTCTGAAAGCACAAGAGAGAGTTTGAGAATTTCATTTTCCTCTGATGCCTTTGAGCCTTGGAAAAGTAAAGCTGAAATCTGAAGGTTCTGGATCATGTGGATTCATTCCATTTATGTTAGAGCATAAATTATTAGGAATTATGAAGAACGTCATTAGAGTGAGATCAATGTTAAATAATAACAAGCAGTACAGTTCTGCTTTCTTACTGCCACATTTAAAAGCATGATGTTCTCCCAGATTACCAAACCGATGTTTCTGCCCTTCCACCCCCACGTTCCCCTGACCAGCCTACCCCCAGTTCACGTTGCAGTCGTGGTGGTGTCCTTGCCCTCCACTTCTTACACACACCATCAAAGAATGACCCTCACTTCTCTAAAGCTCTGCTAATCCAGTTCCCTGCTCACGGGGCACATTGCTCGTGTTTCTCCTTATTATTAATAATTCATTCCTTCAGCTAACAAGGTATGCAACCTAAAATTTCCTGGGGACAACAGAAATAAAAAGTAAATCAAATAAATAAAAACTGTTTTTTAAAATATGGTAAGCACTATGAAGTAAACAAAAAAAGGCTTTAGGTAGGGATCTCAGAAAAGATAATACTTAAGCCAAGAGTCCAAAAATTCAAAAAAAAATTTTGCTTTCTTTTTTCCCCCATTATGCAATATAATTGATATAATTGACATTCTGAATGGGGGTGGCTGAGGTAATCCGTGGCTTTTGGGGGGTGCAAATGTCTCCTAAGAAGTAGGTGCTCTTGTTTCTCAAGGAATTTTGGTCATGGGCCTTAGGATTCTCTCCTGAGCTGAATCCACCTTTGCCATCAGCTTGCTCTTGGCAAAGTCAGAGGCCAGTTTGTACAATATTAACGATTCTCCACAATTAATTTTTCAGAGGCATTTTACAGGGTGAATAAAACTAATTACAGAACCCAAGTGCTAATTAATGATTCCACTCAGCTTGTGCCCACTCTTCCCTCTTATGTTACCTGATCAGCCACAGCGCGGGCTAATTTGTCCATTCGAGAACCTGCTTCGGCAATTTTCTTGGCAGCATTAATGACATCAGATGTATTTTTCAATGGGCCTTTGCCTCTGAAACAATATGTGCAACATAATTAGAAATCCACTTAATAATAGGAAACAGACAAACCTACCATCTCTTTTGTCCAGGGCTCTGGTTTTGTATTTGATCTGATGCTAGCCATGTTGGAATTTTGAAAGTTTTCTTGCTTCTCTCCAATTTCTATGTTAATAGCCCACTTTATTTCCATTCATTTTGAGGAATATTTTCCCATAGTTTGGTGTGCATGTTCACATTTTATCCTTTACATTAATTTTCATTTTTTAAAACAGTGATCGATTGCAAAAGATGATCACCACAAAAGCAATGGAAATTAAATTTATAAGTGCTTACCATGTACCTAATACTGTTACACATACGACTTCATTTTGTCGTCATCATAATGCTAGCAAGTAGGTATCATCATTCTCATTTTAGAAAAGAATAAAATAGGCCCAAAATGATGAATTAACTTATCTAAGCATATATACAGGTCATAAATGAAAAATTCTAAATTTTAAACAGAGTCTAGCCAAAATAAATGCACATGAATTGCCTTCCATCCCATGTCCAGAATATTTGTATTATTTAATTTTTAAGTCCAGTTTGGTCCTTTGAGAAGCAATTCTCTCTTAAGGGAACATAACTGGAACTGTTCAGCCAGAATTTCAGAAGTTTCAGAATTTTGTTGGCTTGTGTGCTTCTGGTACTTATTTATGAAGGAACATACAAAGCACCATGTGACAATAAATACCTTTATGCTTCCAAACAACCACCCCGATATTTTCACATAAGGTTTGCAATTAGGTGAACTGTTTAATATTATATGTTTTTAAAATATTTATTATAAAGGAAAAGGAAATTATGCTGTATAATAAATCTTTAAACAAAATGCAGCAAGTAATGTAACTTTTCTTTTTCTTGAGAAGTTAGTAAAGAATAAATATGTTTATCCTTAGTTTTTAGCATTGTTACTTATCCTGGTCTCCTTATGTGCATCTAGAAATCAATGTGTTTTTTAAGGCTATAAGATTACACTCCTTCCTATAGTTAGAAATGTGAAGAGATGCAGAGAAAACTGCTCAGAAGCAATTTATTTAGACCTTGTAGAGTTTCACAGAGTAGACAATGATCACCATTGTTACATAATAGCATTTTATAAAATGGAAAATTTAAAATGTCTTTCAGTAAATAAATGTAAATGAAGGGCATTTTGTTATGTTTCTTTCCTAATTCCCTTTCTGGCATTTTTTACATTAGTAGCTAAAATATATAGTCCATGTTAATGTTCAAATACATAAATAAGGAGACTTAAAATATTTCATTTTGCTGTCATGACATTAAGTCTTCTGCAAAGTACATTCATTTTAAGTTGCTATTGAGACTTTAAAATACGTACAGTAATTTCACATTGTGAATTTTATGTAATACAGAGGCGTTAAAGATTTGGTCAATGACAACTTGGCATTCCCCGACAGTTTTTTTATTTTATTAGTATTACCTCCAAATGAATTTTCTTCTTTTTGTTTTTTAAGGACAGCTTCTATGTAAAATTTGTCAATGTTTAATAACATTCTCATTATTATGTATTTCTCTGTACCTTCCAGACCTTAGAAAATCTATTTTCTGCAGTTTTGTTCTGACACAATATTTGTTGAAACTTCATCTTCACCCATTCATTAAGAGCTGCACTCTGCTTGATTTTTCACTGCTAACATTCATATGTGTTTATTTCATGAATTTCAAAGGATCTGGAAAAATATTTTCACATGAACCTTATGTAATAACTTTCAACAGCTGACTGATTCTGACAAAACGTGCTCTGTTAAAAGCACGTCTACGTAGACCCTGAATATGCTTGAGGTTTAGGCCCCTACCTGCAGCCAAAGAACAGAAAGCAGCACGTCTTGTTAATTGCACTGGGACTACAGTTTATAGACTCACTAGTATATTGTTATGGAAAAAAAAAAAAGTTTGAGACTTTAGAGTTCACATCGTAGACCTAATTCAAATTCTTGGAGTTACAAGCTGGAGGTGAGGGTATATTTTATAAAATCAGAGAACAAAATAGGAATTTTGAGATCAAGTATTTCCTCATTTTCTAGTTGAGGAAACTTAAACCGAAGGAAGAATATAAAAGATGTTCAAACGATACTGCTACACAGAGAGAAAAATAGGACCAAAACCTATATGTCCTCAATCATAATTTAATAATCTTTTTCCTAAATATGTTTCATTCTTATGAGAACAGCTAGAGTAATGTGCTCAGAGAAAAATAGCCTTACCTACATACATTAATATGCAAGAAATAACAAAAATGCTAATTAAAAAAGAATGTGGCTCAAGAATTAAGAAGTAGGAAAAACTAATAAAGTTACAAGAGATTAATGAATCAGAAAACATAAAACCCTGGAAATAATAAACCCTAAAACTGCTCCAAACAAAAAAGAAGGCAAAATTGACATAGAATATATATTTGGAATTGCTATCAAGAAAAACAGGAGAAAAATATTCAAAAGTAAAAAAAATGTAAAACATAACACATAAGACCAAGCTACTGTCCTCAAATATATGTAAATACATTTGAAAATCTAGATGAAATAACTTTCCAGGAAAATACAAGTTGCCAAACCTGACCAAAAAGAAGATTCTGAAAAACCTGAACTATCTGATTTCCAAGGAAGAAATAAATAAAGCTGTCAGAGAGAACTCATCCAAAAAAAATAATAAAATAAATAAATAAATAATTAATTAATTTAGTAAATCCAGATGGTTTCTTATGGGAATTAACTAAACCTTTAAAGAGAAGATAATTCCAATGCTATTTAAACTTTTCCAGAACATAGGAAAGGAAGAAAAATTTGAAAAGAATTCCATTAGGCAACATAATATTGATATTGTCAGAAGCAAATTAGACAAAATTATTTTAAGGATGCTTAGGTTGTAAACTATTCATTTAAAAAAAAAAAGAGAAGAGGAACTAAAGTAGTGGCACTTGAGTGCTGGAGTAGGCTCATACATACAAGAGCTGATTGTTAAAATTTTCAAGAATTTGGAGAGCCGGTTGACATGTCAGTAGCTTAAAACCTGCCACAATAAGACTATTTTGTCTATGGAAATCAGCCAATGCTACAAAATCCAGGCTTTTTTCCCCCGCAAGAAAATCAGAACATCACTGCAAAAACTCAAGGTAGTAGTTACACCTAGTGGTGAGAAAGGGTATTGTGATTTAGAAGAGATATTTGAAGGTCTCTTGAGCTGGTTGATGGTTGTACAGGTTACTTTACAATAATTAAAGTTGTATATTTATTTTTATGTATTTTTCTGTAGATATATTTAGTATTTTAAATGTTAATGTTTTTAACTTTTCTTGTCATTTGGTGAATATAAAAAAATTAATTTTGATTTCTGTGATGACTGAGGAGACTGAATCTCTTCTAATCATTTATTGATCATTATTGATAAATAACTCAGAACAAAGGATATATAAATTAAGTATTTTGCACATTTTTCTATTGACTTTTTTTTCCAAATTGCTTATCTAAGTCCTTCATATATTTGGATGCTGATCTTTTTTTATGTATGTTGCAATTTACTTCTCGTCTTGGACTATATTTTTTTTATTGTTTTTTAAGTATAAATTTTAATTTTATTATGGTTAAATGTATCAATCATTTCTACTAAGTTTGTGTTTTTCACATGTTCTATAAAAAGCTCTTACCAAAAATATTCTCCCATTTTCTTCTAAAATTTTAAAGTTTCTTTATATTTAGATATTGACTCCATATGCAGTTTATGTCTTTTGTATAGGGTAAGGTAAGAAGCACACTTTTACTTTATTTTTCCACATCAGAAACCAATTGTCCCCAGATAATATGAAATATTTACCTTTTCCTCAATAATTTTATGTTTAATTCCCTATTTTAAAATTCTACATAAGTAAATGTATTACTATAAAGTATAAAAACAGAAAGCATACCCAGAAAAAGAGCATAAGAAAAATTGTCAACTGCCAAATAGAATGGTCTAAATATGCATAAAAATCTGAAGTACAAATGTGTGGTTAAAGCCATGTACACCCTCATTGCCTTATGAAAATGAATTAAGAAAATCCTTTTAATTATCTGGAAAATCCTGAATATCTCATATATGGTTCTTAGCATGATATAACACCCTTGTAAGAAAGTTTCAAGGCCCAGATTTCCTTAAATTAGCACAGAATCAGTGGCATAACCCACTTTCCTCATATCATGAACAGATAAGAAAGGGAATAGAAAGGATAGTTGTGCCATTTCTGGGGGTGGGGATCAAAGTTACTCATTTCCTTTTGATTATGTGCCAGGTTGTGTGACAGCCCTTACTGGCAGTTGGAGACTAATTATGGGATAATAAACAGTATCTTTAAAAGAGAACACCGAACTTGGCTTATGTAGCAATGGTAGCAATTTCTTTTATGTCATCATTGCATAGGTTGGAAGTGAATTCTAAAGCTCCTCTGACCATCAGAGAGTCTACAGAAATGTTGTCCAACACAATTCTTGTAATGACAGGTATGTTCTACAATTCTGTGCTATCTAATATGTAACCACTAGCCACGCATGACTATAGAACATTTAAAATGTGACTAGTGTGACTGAGGAGCTGAGTTTAATCTTACTTTTTTCTTCTATTTCTTTTAATTTTGAAATATTATGGATTATCAGGAAGTTGCAAAGAAAGTATAAGGATGTCCTGTTTACCCTTCACCCAGCCTCCTCCAACACTAACATCTGGTAGAACTATAGTATAATAGGGAAACCAGAACAATGATATCAGTAAAAATCTTAGAGGTTATTCATATTTCAACAATTGTTCATTCACTTGTGTATGTTTCATGCAATGTTATCACATGTATAGCTTCATGTTGCTACTACCACATGGAAACATAGAACTGTTCTATCACCACAAGTTTCCCCCATATACTTTATACCAGCTACCCCATCCCTAACGCCCTGGTAATCACTAATCTATTCTCCGTTCCTGTAATTTTGCTATTTCAAGAATGCTATCTAAATGGAATCATAGAGTATATAATCTTTTGAAACAAATGTTTTTCATTCAGCATAATTTTCTTAAGGTTTATCCAAATTACGGCATGTAATTTATTGCTCAATAATAGTCCAAGGCATAGATGTACCAGTTTGTTTAACCATTTACCCGATGAAGGGCATTTGGGTAGTTTCCAGTTTTAGGCTATTACAAATAAACCTAGCATAAATATTCATGTATAAGTTTTTTGATGGATATAACTTTTCACTTCTCTGGATAAATGTACAAGAGCAAAATTACTGGGTCCTATGGTAAATAGATTTTTAGTTTTAAAAATATTATCAAACAATTTTACAATTTTATGTCATCTTAATGAAAATTTTAAAACACACAGCTAACATCATACTCAATGGCAAAAGACAAAGCTTTTCCTCTAAGATCAGGACCAAGACAAGGATGCCTGCTCTTGTCATTTCTATTCAATATAGTACTGGAAGTCCCAGCTAGAACAATTAGGCTAGAAAAAGTAATAAAAGACATTCATATTGGAAAGGAAGAAGCGAAAGTATATCCTGTTTTCAGATAACATGATCTTATATAAGAAAAAAAAAAAAACACCTGTTAGAAATAATAAATAAATTCAGGAAAGTTGTAGGATGCAAAAATCAAAATGCAAAAACCAAAATACAAAAACAAGTTGTGTCTCTAGACACCAATAATAAACAATCTGAAAAAGAAAAGTAAAAAAACAACTTCATTTACAATAAAATCAAAATGAATAAAATGCCCAGGAGTAAATTTAATCAAGGAGAAGATTTGTATGCTAAAACTACACAATGTTGCTGAAAGAATTAAAGATAGCACAAGTAAATGAAAACCCATCTTGTACATGGATTGGAAAGCCTAATATTATTAAGATGTCAATACAATCTAAAGAGATCTACAGATTGACTGTAATCCCTATCAAAACCCAATGGCATTTTTGCCGAAATAGAAAAATCCATCCTAAAATTCACATGGAATATCAAGGCAACCCAAATAGCCAAAACAATCTCGAGAAAGAACAAAATTGGAAGCCTCCATTTCCTGATTTTAAAACTTACTACATCCTAGCACTCTGAGAGTCTGAGGCGGGCGGATTGTTTGAGCTCAGGAGTTCGAAACCAGCCTGAGCAAGAGCGAGATCCCGTCTCTACTAAAAAAAATAGAAAGAAATTAATCAGACAACTAAAAATATATAGAAAAAATTAGCCGGGCATGGTGGCACATGCCTGTAGTCCCAGCTACTCGGGAGGCTGAGGCAGAAGGGTTGCTTGAGCCCAGGAGTTTGAGGTTGCTGTGAGCTGGGCTGATGCCACGGCACTCACTCTAGCCTGGGCAAAAGAGTGAGACTCTGTCTCAAAAAAAACAAAACAAAACAAAGCAAAAAATCTTACTACAAAGCTACAGTAATTAAAACAGTATAGTAATGGCATAAAAATATAGACTAATGGAATGGAATACAGTTTAGAAATAGACCCTCACATATAAGGTTAAATGATTTTCCACAAGGATGCTAAGGCCATTCAGTGGGAGAAGGGTAGTGTTTTCAATAAATGCTACTGGGAAAACTGGATACCCACATGTAAAAAATGAAGCAGGCTTCTTATATTGCATGTAAAACTTAACTCAAAATGGATCAAAGACTTAAACATAAGAGCTAAACTACAAAACCCTTAGAAGAAAACATAGGAAAAAATATGACGTTGGATTTGGCAGTAATTTCTTGGATATGACATCAAATGTATAAGCAACAAAAAATACTTAAGTTGGACTTCAAAATTAAAAGCTTTTGTGCATCAAAGAAAGGAAACCCACAAAATGGGAGAAAATATTTGTAAATAATGTTATCTGATAAGGAATTAATATTCAAAATATATTTAAAAAACACCTATAAACCAACAGTTAAAAAAGCAAACAACCCTATTAAATAATTTGTAAAGGAATTGAATAGGTATTTCTCCAAAGAAGACATGTACAATGGCCAATAAGCAGAGGGTGAGTGTTCAATACCACTAATCATTAAGGGAATGGAGATGAAAACAGCAATGAAATACCACTTCACGCTCATTAGAATGGCTACTATCCAAAAAAATAAAAAAACAGAAAATAACAAGTGTTGGCAAGGATGTAGAGAAATTGAAACCCTTGAGTATTGCTGGTGGGAATTCAAAATGGTGCAGCCACTGTGAAAAACATATGGGGATGCCTCAAAATTTTAAAAGTAGAATTAACATATGATCCCACAATTTTACTTCTGAGTATATACCCCAAAAAAATGAAAGCAAGAACTTGAATAGATATTTATACACCCATGTATGGTACAATATTATTCACAAGAGCCAAAGGTAGAAGCAATCCAAATATCCACTAAGAGATGTATGAACAAAATGTGGCATAGACATACAATGGAATATTACTCAACCTTAAAAAGGAAGAGCATTCTAATACATGGTATAATGTGGATGAACCTTGAAGACATTATGCTAGGTGAAATAAGCCAATCACAAAAGATAAAATATCATATGATTCAACTTATATGGTATACCTGATGTAGTCAAATTCACAGAGACAGAAAGTAGATGGGAGTTTTCAGGGGGTGTGGGGAGAGATTAATGGAGATTTAGGGTTCAGTAGGTATGGAATATCTGTTGAGGAAAATGAAAACATTCTCATGATGGATGGTGGTAATGGTTGCACGACAATATGAATATACGAAATACCACAGAACTGTTCACTTAAAATGATTCAAATAGTAAACTTTATGATATATACCACAATAAAAGACATTTTAAGTACCCACATGTGGCTAGTGGCTACTATTGGACAGCACAAGTCTAAATGAGCTGTAGTCATTTGGGTGATTTGAATGGGCACTGAAATAAGAAATAGCCTATGGAAAGTAATATGGAGATACCTCCAAGAACTAAAAGTAGAACTATCATTTGACCCAGCAATCCCATTAGTGGGTATCTACCTAAATGAAAAAAAGACATTGTGTAAAAAAGACATCTGCACTCAAATGTTTATAGCAGCACAATTCACAATTGTAAAGATGTGGAAAAAACCCAAGTGACCATAGATACATGAGTGGATTAATAAAATGTGGTATATGTATACCATGGAGTTCTACTCAGCCACAAAAATCAATGGTGAACTAGCACCTCTTGTATTAGCCTGGACAGAGCTGGAGCCCATTCTACTAAGTGTCACAAAAATGGAAAAACAAGTACCACATATGCTCACTATCAACTTGGAACTAATTGATAAACACTTATGTGCACATATAGAAGTAACATTCATTGGGTGTCAGGCAGGTAGAAGTGGGGAAGAGGGTTGGGTATGATCATATTTATTAGGTGGGCATATTTAGTGAGGTACGCACTGTCTGGGGGATGGGCACACATGTAGCTCTAACTTAAGCAGTGCAAATGGCAATATATGTAACCTAAACATTTGTACCCCCATAAAATTCTGAAATAATAAAAAAATAGCCAACGAAAAAACAATATCATGCCCATGTAAGAGTCAGAAAACTCAGAGTTTGAGTCTTTCTATCAGTGGAAGGCAACATTGCCAAAGGAAACTGGCCAAAATGGCTGTAGCTCACAGTCTTCAAATGAACCCCTGTGTTTTGCACCCTTCATGTTTTCCTACCTTAGACCAGTTTAGTTTAGTTTGGAAGTTTTAAAAGATGCTTTGGGGAATTCTTGTGTATTTAATGACAGGAGCCATCATATCTGGGTTGTGTTTTGGTTTCCTTGGAAAGAACATCAAGCTCTAGAATTTTCTCTTACTATATAGATTCTTGTAACCTTTTCTCTTTTGGTCACAGGTGATTCCTATGCAACAGCCAAT
>CAUYSK010022251.1:0-62474 GCA_963575035.1 Avahi laniger | reverse complement strand
CTAGCTCACAGCAACCTCAAACTCCTGGGCTCAAGCAATACTCCTGCCTCAGCCTCCCGGGTAGCTGGGATGACAGGCATGCGCCACCATGTCCGGCTAATTTTTTCTCTATATATTTTTAGCTGTCCAGATAATTTCTTTCTATTTTTAGCAGAGACGGGGTCTCGTCCTTACTCAGGCTGGTCTCGAACTCCTGACCTTGAGCGATCCACCTGCCTCAGTCTCCCAGAATGCTAGGATTACAGGCGTGAGCCACCGCACCTGGCCTCAAAGTCTTAATATTATAAAACAGAATGTAAATAGTCATTAATATTTGTATATTTATTATATGTTTAAGTGATAACATTTTGGAGCCTGTAAGATGTCATTTCATGGAGCAGAAAATGCTCGAGGCCAGTGTTGTACAAAAGAATATAATGTGAGCCACACAGCTAATTTTAAATTCAGTTCCCTCTCACGATCTTTCTTTTGACTTCTCTTGCTTTCCTTTCTTTAGGACAAAAAACTTTTACCTTATCTCTGTAAACTCACCCTCTATCTCCCCTTCACCTAGGCCAAAAATTTACACTTGCATAGTTGTTTATTTGCTCTTCTCCCAAATGACTGATACCTTTAAATACCTATGGTTAGAAAAATTTCATGATTGAGCATCTTAATTTTTGAGATACTCACATATTATTTTGAGAATCAAATAAAAGCTATGGATTTTCTCTTAGTACAAAATACACATATGTATATGCCTTTATAGCCAGCACAAAATTCATCTGCCGAATGTGGTTGTGTAAGAAATAAAACATTCTTCCTAGGTTTTCTAAATAAACTTAATTTTCTTTTGAATCCTCATACCTTCCAAGTACCAAAAATTTTATCTCAGTTACTTCAACATTCTCTCCTCCTACCATTTCTGTTACATTGACATTCTAGAGAGTGAAATAAAATGTCAAGTTTTTGGAGCAGGTGTGTCTTATCCTTGGTGTTATCCGTTGCCAAGGTGTCCTCTCAGATGTCCATGTGTGCATCCACACCTCAGGTATCGGTCAACTAATCAATGCTATGTTGTCCTAGGTTGCTATCTGCAAAACCTCTTTCAGGTTTCCCTCTGAGGCTGTTTTCTCTCAGTTAACTTCCAGTGTATTAAAAATCATCAAACTTGCATTTTCAATAAACTCTACTGGTTCTTAAAAGTTGCACTGTAGCAAATTCTCATAGGAATACTATTATTTATGAATATAGATTCCCCAAAAGATACATTATAGACTCCAACTTAAATTGGAATAATTCATGTCCAATTAGAACTGTAATTCAGGAGTAGACAGTTTCACTTTTTGCATCTTAAAGTGTATTTAAAAGTTTTGTTAGGCTAGGACCGTGGCTTCCAGTTCTTAATGATTTATTTCCCAATATGGTTTTGCTTTGATTTCTTGGTAATTGTTAAAGCTTCCGTTAATATTTATATTGGGAAAAGATTTCCACAGCAGGTGGCAACTGCATTTAAACACATAGACTGCCAATAGAGTACCAGAAAAAAAAAGGTAAAGTAAATTTAAAAGAGATAGCCTTGTTATTTTGCTTCATTTTCTTTCTTCTCGACAGCATTGTTCATTGGTCATATTGCTATTGTGTAGAAATGTAAGCTAGAGCAAATAATTGGTTTTAAGGAAGAATAGAACTCCACCACAGTTCAAAGGACTATCTTACAATAATGTCAGAAATCTGAAAGCTAGTAGATAATAAAAGGAGAATCAATGAATATATAAAATTAAGACTTGAAATGAGAACAAAGACTCAATGTTTGCTACCATAACTAACTGGAAAGAAATGGTCACTAAAATTTTAGGTACATAAAAGGGTTTATCAACACATTTGCATGACCCACAGAAATGCTTATGCAACGTAATGAATGAAGGAATCAACAAATACAGCTGACTGGCCGTGGAATAGCGCCAGTTCAAGTAGAAGTCATCGTGCTACGTGCCTTTTGAGTACTTTGCCAAAGAATATTTGAAGTTCTCCTCTGAGTAAACAAGTATCCTACTGGCTTTGATCCAGAGTGTGAGATCAACAGAGTGCCAGAAATACAAGGAACAAAAGATTTTATACCATTCTCAAGACTTTCAGTCCCGTCAGAATTTTAAGAGAAAATCATATCACTACAAGCTGCGGGTTGCTATTGCTGAGCCTTAAGGACCCACTTGCAGGACCTGTTCAGCTGGGAGATTAGAGCACAAAACAAGTTCCTGTTTGAAACCCGGTGCAAGTGTGTCAAACTCCACATTGAAGTGTGAATCCCTGGACTTTGCTGTCAACATTAAGTGTTTTCCCATCTTCTAAGTTAATTAATAATCAAACCAATAGCTAATATTTACCGAACATTTACTATGTACACCGAACTGGCTGGTTCCTTTCTTTACATTGTCTCATTCATCCTTGTAAAACAAATGATGAGTTTGATATTTCAATTATTATGTTTTCTATGAGGAGACTGAACAGCAGAATAATTAAGCATGTTTAAAGGTCACACAGGTAGAAATATGATAGAGCAGGAAGTTAAACTCAAGCAGTCTAACTCTAGTATGTATATTTTAAATTACAAGTTTAGAAGAAAATGTAGGTACCTTTATAGACGAAATTATTTTAGCATAAAACTTTATCTTATAGTAATATGTCCATTTCTAAACCAAAGTTATATTGAGTATTTTTTATTTTCAAAGTATTAATACTTAAGATTTTATTTCATCTATGCAATTATATATTTATTCTTATGCTTTTTTACATTTTATTTTGATGAAATTATATAAATATTTTTATTTTTTAAACTTTATAAATAAAAACATATTTTAAATCTTCACCTTTAAATCTTCATCTTTATTTCACCATTTGTATAATTTACATTTTTGGCTTTTCTAACTTTAATTTTTATATTTAAAATGTGTTCACTATATTCTTAATATCTCTTTTTAACTCTTAAAATAACTTTTATGATAGCTTTTTCTTTCAATACAGCAAACTAAACGTCTTAAAAGACCTCCTCACAGTGACAAGAATAAAACAGAGAAAACAAACTTAAAAAGCATTGCTGAGCTGGTACAAAAATAAGGAAAATCTGCTGGGAACAAAAATTAAAATGGAAACCAGAGTAGGAAACTGAAGTTCTAGCTATGTGTTTCCCAGGGGTACTTGACTCCTGAAATCAGTGGGGTTTGGACATAAAAAAAGCCCAAGGCCCAGAAGACAAAGTCTTGGGCCCGTTCAAAGAGTGTAACCAGAATGCAGACTCCCACACAAAATCAAGACCCTCAGAGAAAGCAGGGAATAAAAACTGGTTTGGCAAGATAACATACTACCAGTATGATTTAAGAAACTGTAACAAATTAAATTTGTCCTGGGTTAATAATTTTCTGGGGCACATATGAGCTGCAAAAACTAAATCCTTACTAGGGGATACTGAGCTGCACATATAAATCTTTACTAGAGAGTAGCCCGTTGACTATCCAGTTACCAATTCCAAGTTAGGACTCCCACCACACAGAAGATGGCAAAGATCATAAGAATGCCAATTTCCAGAAGTAGGAGCCCACGGACAGGCCCTCTGCATCTTCTGCAGGTTCGCAGTCACCAGTGAGGACTAAACAATCATGGCACTTGTTGAAATAAGGTTTTACTCATAGAAAGAACTGATGCAGCAAGATCAGTGTGTATAGTGTGCACTGGTCTCTCATGGCCAGCGGGTCCCTCACAATCATCAAGTCATGGCAAAGGACTGTATGTATGCATCCCTCTCCTGGTGCAGGCAAAGACCCTGTTTCCTTCCCATGTGGGGCAGATATGTTGGTGGAGCTGGCCAGTAGCCATAAATCCACAGGCTTCACCAATACAAGGAAGTTCACTGTGTACCCAAAACAAGGAAAAGGTTTCTCTTAATAAGGAAGAAGAGTCTGGGGCAAAGTAACAGATCAGCATCTGGTTTCTATATAGAGGAGTGTCCAGGCCCAGGGTGCTGATCCGGCAGTCTTGAAGAGGGGTGGTAAGTCAGGTGAGGACCACTTCCCCCATAAAGGAGCACATCCTAATGTAGATCTCCCGGTGTGTCTTTGTCTGCATAAGGACTCCCTTCCTGCAATGAGTTTATAATCCAAAACTATAAGACATCAAGAACACCAAGCAGTAAAAGCAAGAATCAGCAAATCAATAGTCAACATGATTATAACAACAATAATTTCATGTGTTGGTTTGTTGGTTAAAGAATACAAAATATACAACTAAAATGCTTTAAACATAAAACATACAAATGAAAGCAGGAGCCAAGGATATGGTGTGTCCACTCTTAACCTCCTATTGTCTCTTCTGAGAGCAGAGTCCAGAGTGGTCATTTTATTACGTACATCAGATCCGGTGATTCCTCTGCATAAGCCCTGTGAAGGCTCCCACCTCACTCACAGTGGAGCTGAGTCCTCACAATAACCTGCCTGGCCCTAAATGATCCGACCACCATTAACTCCCCTGCCTCTTGTCCCTCCTCACATACTCGTTCCAGCCATACTGCTGTCCTTGCTTTCTTTGACCCCACTTTAGCAATTCTGCATTGGCTAAGACTTCTACTTGGTTCTATCTTCTCCCAGATATCTACATTTTTACTTTCTTACATATTTAAAATTTTGCTCAAAATCACCTTAATGACACTTTTCCTGACCGCCCTTTTCAAAATAACAACTCTCTTCCAACCTCAGCACTACTAATACCCTATACTGGGCTCACACTCACACTTTCCTGTGTTTTCTTTTGTCACAACGCTTCTCACCTATTTATCACCTCTGTTGTTTACTGCCTGTCTTGTCACACTATGCATTGAGTGGGCAAAGATCTTGTTTTGTCTCTTTATTTTTCACTGAAGTATCCCACGTGCCTAAGAAGTACCTGGCACAGAACAGACAAATTTTTGAATGAGTATTATCAAATAAAAATCAGGCAAATTTCAAAAAATAAGTAACTTATCCTTCTAGAACCTAAAAATATAATTAGTGAAATTAAATCTTGACAGGTTAAACAGCAGAATATATAAAGCGTACCAGAAAATTACTGAACTGGAAACACAATTCAAGTGTAGTAAAATTTTAAAAATTATGAAGAATAGACAATAAGATGGGGAAAAAATAAGAAGCTTAAATATATAGAGAATAGAATGGAAGAGTTGAGGTTTAATTGAAGTTCCAGAGAAGAGAAAAGGGGAAGAAGGATTGGGTTAAATTTGAAGCAGAGAGTGGCTGATAATTTTCCAGAAATGACAAAAGACAGGAATCCCTCCATTTGGGAAACTCAATAGAGCCCAAACAGAAATGAATGCCACAAGCCATGTGCATAATGGGGGCAGAGAAGACAAAAAGAAGCTTTAACAAGAGCCTAAAACCACCAGCTTGCCCACAAATAATGACAATGACAGCTTCTCAACAGCAACAATGGAAGCTACTATGCAATTAAAAAATCTTCAAAATATAGAGAAAGGATAAATTCTAAGGATATCTTGGAATCCACTCAAGTAAACTACCATTAAAGAAATAGCATCAAATAAAGACACTTTCAGGGAAGGAAGCAAAAACTGACAAAGATCACTAATAACAGATCTTAACCAAGAGTGTTTAAAGATGAAACTTAAAGAAGAAAATAGCAACTCTAGAAGGAAGTTATGAAATTACAAAAATTATAGCAAACAAAAAAATAGTAAACATCTGTGTAATTCTAAACATTTATTCTATAAAATGGTAACTAATTTTGGAGTTAGGGGTTCATGATATAAGGTAGAACTAAATATTTGACAATATAAATCAGAAGAAAGAGGAATTGAAGAATTCAGAGTCATTGCATTGCTCTGGGAGGTGATGTCAATTAACATTAGACAGTAACTGTGTTAATTTTGGTTATTTGGAAACAGAGCCTAGGATATTAATTTTTATAAAGTGATTTGAGAGACTACAATACACTTAAAAGTTGTGTGCCTTAATGTAAATATGTCATTTCCCAAAATAAAGTGTTAAAAAAAGAAGGAAAAGAAGAAAGCTAAACAAAAAACTAATATGGTACTTCGAAGTAAATTATATACTTATAATATAAATGTGTACTTCTATATATCTATATTAGAAAAGAAGAAACATGAAATATGCATCCAACTTAAGGAGTTCAAATTAATACACGACCAATTTATAGAAGTAGATGCAAAAAATATAATAAAGACAGGAATAGAAATTACAGAAACAAAATAGACAAGAACACAATAAAAAGCATCAGTAAAAGTAAAACTTCTTCCTTGCAGAAATGATAAGATACACAAAATTTAGCCACTTTGATTAAAATTAATAAATAAATACATAATGAGAGAATGGCTCCACAACAGGAATATTAATAAAAATATTAATTCCTGCATACCAAACCATCTAAAAATACAGGATGTAGGGTCTTAAATAATAACTTAAAAAAATTTCCAAGCAGCATGTAGAAGTTTATCAGCTACCACTGGGGAAGAGCTATGCCCCCACCCCCTTCCCCGATCCCTATAATAGGAAGAAAAAGGCTCCAGTGACCAGGGGCCACGGGAAATGGTAGAAACAAACATCTACATTGCATTTTGGAGAAAGATAAGAAAACCTCCTTCCCACCCTCAGGAGCCAAGCAAAGATCCGTTGCTTCTAGGAAAAGGTAGAAATAAAAACTGTTATGTGTGTGTTGCTAGAACAGGGGTAGAAAACCTTTTAGGCCCAGAATACTGCAATGTTACAAAGCAGGTGTCTGCTACCACTGAAAAGGGAAGAAAACTCTCACTGAAGGCAACCACAGATCACAGAGCCTGGCACAGGATAGCTGCCACGGGGCAGAAGGAAGAGGTAGGAAGTCTGAAAGGCCCATCTTCGTGAGGCCTCAGGACATAGGCACTGCCTAAGCCAAAGACCCGAGGAGGTGAACCTAGAACCCCTCCTCCACCCACCAGGATTCCCGGACAAGAAATGAGCAGTAGCATTCTACCAGCAGGGGAGGCGAGGAGCATGGGACACACCCTTCCATGGGACAGCACTGGGAGCACTGCTGACAGCAGAGGACAGAGCAGGAACCCTGAGAGGAATCCTCAGCACCCAAGGGTCCACAGGACACGCAAGGTAACAGCAGCCCCCCACTGAAAGAATTCAAAGACTGTGGTGAACCCCAGGCGACAACAGCAACAACAAAACCCAAACCAAGCTCAACTGTGAGTAGATTGAATCAAACTCACCTGTGAAGGGCTTGAAAGAAGCAGCTTGCCCATTTCTGGTCATAAATAATATTTATTTAAGTCCCCACAATCATTCCACATACAATGTCTAACAACTAATTAAAATTCAGAAACAAACACACACACAAAATTTTTAGAAGTGACTCATCCTCTAGATATAAAACCATCAATAAGGGCAGGCTAAGATATTGAGCCAGATATTGCGTGTGGAAGCTCATGTCTGAGCACTTTAGGAGGCTGATGCAGGAGGATCACTTGAGGCCAGGAATTCGAGACTAGCCTGGACAACAAAGCAAGACCCTCTCTTTATAAAAAGTTTTAAAAAATTAGCCAGTCTCAGTAGCACATGCTTGTAGTCCCAGCTACTTTGGAGGCTGAGGCAAGAGGATTGCTTGAGCCCAGGAATTAGAAAAAAATTAATAAAATAATGTCAGTACTTTGGATAAAATAGAATAATAAAAATGCTTAATTAATTCAAAATAGATAATGGAAATGGAGGAAGTAACAAAGAACAGATGGAAGATATAGAAGGTAACTAACAAAATGATAGATTTAAATTGAACCATAGGGATAATTTTATTAAATGAAAAGTATGAAGCACCCCAGTTTTAAGGCAAAGATTCCCATGACAAGACTCAATTGGTTGCTGACCAAAAGAAATTCAATGTAAATATAAACATATACATATGTTAACTAAAAAAGGAAATATAAATACATATCAAAAAATATTGCTAGAGTGGCTGTATTTATATAAAACAAGATAGATTTCAAAACCAGAAATGTTACCAGATAGGAAGATGAACATTACAACATAATAAAGTGAAAGACATCAGGAAGTGTGTCACCAGGAAGACACACAATCCTAATTGTGTATATACCTAATAAAAGAGTTACACAAAAAATCAGTGATCGTATAAAAGTTCTGAACACCGCTATCAATCAAATTGACCCAATTGACATTTATAAGACAACTACTCAAGGACAGCATAACTTTTCATTTATAACTTGACAAAGATGGACTATATTCTTAGCCATAAAATACATTTAAAACACTTGAACTGAAATACAGTAGATTTTCTGACTGCATAATAATTAAGCAAGAAATCAAAAAACAGAAATCAGTAACACTTGAGTCCAGGAGTTTGAGGTTGCTGCAAGATAGGCTGACGCCACGGCACTCTAGCTCAGACAACAGAGTGAGAGACTGTCTTAAAAAAATAAATAAATATATAAATAAAAATTAAAAAAAAATAAAAAAGAAATCAATAACAGAAATACCACTGGAAAAATCTCTAAATATTTAGAAATTTTTAAAAAGTAAATTGAACCAAAATAAACAGAAGGAAATAATGAAGATAAGATTTCAAATCAATAAACTTAAAAATAGAATAACAATAAATCAATATAATTAATAAAACAAAATGCTGAATATTTTTAAAAAACTGATAAACCCCTAGACAGACTGAGGGAGGGGGAGGAGAAGAGAGAGAGAGAGAGGAAGAGAGGACACCAATTACCAATGTTAAGAATAAAAGTGGGGCATCACTACTGATCCCACAGACAGTAAAACGGTGAAGATAGAAAAGTAAATGCTGAGAAGTAAGGCAGTCTCTGGGCAACACAGTGCAACTGAAACTCACATGCACTTCTCCTGAGAAAGCAAAATGTTACAACAACCTTAGCACTTTGGAAAAGAGTTTGAAAGTTTCTTCCAAAGTTAAACTTACACTTATCATAGGATCCAGCAATTCCCCGGATATCCTCTGTTCTGGATATTACCCAGGAAATTGAAAACACAAGTCCATACATACAGCTTTACAAAAATGTTTATAGCAAATTTATTTAATAGCCTAAAACTAGAAAGAATCCAAACAGTCATCAATAAATAAAGAGATAAAGAAAT
This sequence comes from Avahi laniger, assembly GCA_963575035.1. NCBI lineage: Eukaryota > Metazoa > Chordata > Mammalia > Primates > Indriidae > Avahi > Avahi laniger. The sequence goes on along the minus strand of CAUYSK010022251.1, from coordinate 53,316 downwards.
GATGGTACTTCCCTACAATGAGATTCTCAGCAGAAAGATAACTGAGCAATAAGTAAAATCAAACTACTGATATGTGCAACAATATGGATGAAACTCAGCAACACTGCAGTAAGTGAAAGAAGCCATGTAGGGAAAGCTGCATACTATGTGATTCTATTTTTATGACATTCTACAAAAGGCAAAACTATAGGGGATAAAATCATCAGATAAAGGGTTTTCAGGAGTTGCAGTTGGGATAGTGAACCAGTCTCACTTTTTTTTTTTTATCTTTATATAAATAGAATCCTATAGAATCTCTTTTTTTGGTATGTATCTTTTTGGTCAGCATTACACTTGTAATCTTTGTCCATATTTTTGTGTACACATAGGTTTTTCACTCTAATCGCTGTATAATATCCTCGTGTGTTAGTATGCCACAATTTACTTATTAAATTGACCACTACTATCACATTCACATTTTAAAATTATAACATAATAGCCTAATTGGCCAAAATTCTTATTTAAGTCATATATAAATCTTACAAAATCGAAATGGGATTTTTGTTACCAAGTTATCTCTTCGACATTAAAATTCAGTACGTATCTATAAAATGCATTGACTTATGAACAAATATTAATTTTCCTTTATCATTTAGTCAGTTTGGGGTTTACTCCCAAATAGTATCAGATCTGCCTTGCCACTGCCTATTCACTCCCGAGTTTGTTTTCCTATGGCATTTTCTTTATTTCAATATATTTTCTAATTTAGAGTCAAAGATATTAATACTTTCACCCTTTCCATTTCTCAAAGTCAATAATTTCAAAATATTCACCTTGGAGATTATGGCAGTCTTGGCACCTCCTTCAAACAACATCAAGATATTACCTGAAAGAAAAGGAAGAGGGAGTGTTGGCTCTCAGCTTAAACACAATTTAGATGATAAGGAATTCTGCGCCTAACAATGACTGCAGCAAATCAGGGCGTCTGGGTTACAAGGCAAAACTTTCGAGAGCATTACCTCCAATTGCTATAGTAGACAGAGCTACAGACCTGTGGGCTCATTTTAAATGGAGACGCTCGGTGCAATGAGAGAATCTTTTGGACCACTCTATAGTGAATGTCTCTTAGTCTCAGCAACCTACACACATCAAGGTAACATAGTTACGTTTAAACTTGATTGAGTATTGAATTTTTGCATTTTATTATTGTAGTGAAAATCATGTCATGAATACACCATTTATTCTCCCATATATGGCTGTTCCTAATTAATCTGTTATTCAAAAGCCACCACTATTGCATAAGTAACTGCATTTTTCATGACATTGACTAAAGCCCAGAAGCAGGTTCCTGTGTCCTAATTAATTTTTTAAAGCCTTTTACTCAGCGGGATGTTGCCTACCTGGATCTTTGAATGAAAGGATATTAATGAAGCTGCAATGCAGATGATTATATTGAAAGTGATGAAGAATTTATTAGGAAGACAGCCATCACAGGCTGTATAGTCTATGAGGCATAAAACTGCTATAAGGGATGACAGAGTGTAGTTTAGGCAAGTAACGGGCAGCAGGGCTACAAAAGGAGAGCTCGGAGATATATTATCAAGTCATAAAGTTCCCACGAAAATTGAAATATGAGGTGAAAAGATTAACATGGTCATACAAGTCATCTTTAATGCTCATAGCCACATTCTGCCTTTTGGAAAGAGTAAACTGAATTTATGCCTGTGACAACATGTAAGTCAAAACCCCTATTTATACATTTCATGCAAATGACTGCAGACCTTTGGTTTGCAGTTACCAAAGGAATGCTCAGTAGCATTTAATTTATTGCATTAACATTGGATCAGGAGCTGTATTTCCACCTGTCAAGTGGCTAATGTCTGCGGGTCACGTCATCAATAAATAGACTGTGGTTTACAGACCCCCCGCACGGCTAGCCCCAAATCTATGAACAAAGAATTGTGTATTTTGTTTTTCCTCCTGACACGAAATATAGATGTTTTCTCATTTATTCCAAAACAATATTCTAATGTTCTTAATTGACACTTATCACTCGTTCCCATGGCATGTTCACTTCCACAGGGAGGGTGCCTGGTGTTCCAATTAAACGCACGGGCTTTTGGAGGAGGTAGACCTAAGCTCAAACCCTGCCGCTCGGCAGCTGAGTGACCCGGTCAAATTACTTAACAACTTTTGCCTCATGTTTCTCATCTGTAAGAGGGACATAACAATGCCAATTTCACATGATTATTATAACAATTAAATAAAGTGTATTAATTTATCTAGCCTATGGTAAGTGGCCAATCAATTATTACCAACATATTAATATTCTGAGTACTTTCATAGTAGATAATGGCATCAGTCCAAAACGAGCATCAAAGCACACTTTATCCCTCAGACATTCTCTTCTCACCTTTATTTCTGAAGCTAAATGTCTGAAGCCTAACTTGTATCTCATGAGGTATGTAATTAAATTGGCAGCCATTAGGGTTCGACCCATATGTTTTCTGAAAATTCTTGTCTTAGATGATTTCTCAGAAGTGGGTATAAAATTGGGCTACAATCTAAAGCAAAAATTCAATCTCAAGAAAGAAAATAGTAAAATATTTACTAGACATTTTATTCTGAATTTGGAATTTTTCCTATTTAAAGTCAGTCACATGAAGGACGAGAGCAAGATCATCATTTTAAATAGGGTAATCACAGGGGCATTAATGAGGAAATGGCATCTGAGCTGCAGGCTGAAGGAAATGAAAATATAGCCACTTGAGACTCAGACATTTTAGGTAAAAGGAATAGCCAGTGCCGACATTCTAAGGTGGAAAAAGCATACCAAAGGAGTGAGTGGTCGTGGAAGTAATCCACCATGGGTGCAGGCAATGAGATGTGCATTGTCTGTAAAAAATTTAGGAACAATAATAACATTAATTAAACTTTATCATCACCATGCACTGACAATTGTAAACAATATCAGTGATAAAATACTTCTCCCTGAAAAAAGCATGTATGTTGGTCTAAGTTCTAAACAATTCCTATGGTTTCTATTAAGCCATGTGGATTGCCTCCACCATCCCATCTTTGGTACACCACTTCGTGGGAACATAGCAAAAAGGAACAGCAATGGGGCAATTGTGTCTGGATCAGAATGAATCAAATGAAGAGTGGTAGGTGAGGGGCTCGATGAAACATAGCATAGCTAGAATGTGGAAGGGATGGCCTTTGTGAGGACTTTGGTTTTTACCCTATGTGAAATGGGAAGCCATTGGATGGATTATACCAGAGTATTTTCAAGACATTACTCATGTTTCAACAAACTGATTGCAACATTGAAAATAATCTGGAGTAAGAGAACAATGGTTGTGGCAGAGAAAACAATAATTTTTCTTTTCTTTTATTTTTTTTTTGGACAGAGTCTCACTCTATTGCCTGGGCTAGAGTGCCATGGCATCAGCCTAGCTCACAGCAACCTCAAACTCCTGTCAAGAGACCCTTCTGCCTCAGCCTCCCAAGTAGCTGGGACTATTGGTGTGTGCCACCACATCCAACTAACTTTTTTTTTATTTTATTTTTAGTTGCCTGGTTAATTTTTTCTATCGTTAGTAGAGACTGGGTCTCACTCTTGTTCAGGCTGGTCTCAAATTCCTAACCTCAAGCGATCCTCCCACATCAGCCTCCCAGAGTGCTAGGATTACAGGTATGACCCACTGCGCCTGGCCAGAAAACAATAATAGATGGTTATGGCTCTGACTACTTCCTATTCACCTTATTGGTGAAGGATGGATCCCCCATCCTAATAGTATAAAATGGCCAAACACATGACAGTTAAGATTGACAGCAGCTTATTAGTCACACATGCTCACAGCCTGGGAGAGGAGGACACCGCATGTCATGCACTTGAAAGTTGCCCTCAGAAACCTACAGCAGGAGCTGTAGGAGGTGGGCTTTGTAGAACAAGAGGGTGGTATGTCCCCTGGTTTTTGCAGGAGAATGTGATTGGTTTGTTTGAATAATTTTGAAAGCTGGCAGGGAAGTGAAAACTATTAGGTTGAGAATCGTTTGGGGCACAGCTGGTCTAGCTGAAAGGGGAAATAGCTAGGTGAGTACCTTTCCTACTGTATCTGGGGCATATCTGACCAGATCAGAGGAACTCACAGTTAGGCCCTTGAGACCCTATGAGATTCAAAGATGTGGAGGCAGGACTTGACACCTTATTCTCACAATATGGTGATAGCTTGGGAGTGGAAGTGGCGAAAACAATGACAAGTGAATAGGTGCTGAATTTATTTGGAAGGTAGAACCAACAAGAGTTGTAATAATCTTTGGTTAATTTCTGGAGTTCTGACAATGCTTGCTTTGACGGTTTTTGCCAGTTCTCATTACGTCCGTGGATTTTTGGAAGTCTTTACTCTGCCATCCAAGAAGTCAAGCTCTCCCCGCTTGATTTTTTCACAGTAGTTATCCAAGCACTTTTTTCAAGTTGCCATCTAAAATGAAAATACTGATTGTTTGATTGCTTATTAACCACTTTCAGTAGAAATGTAGGCTACAGGAACAGGAGCATTGTCTGTCTTGTTTACTCTTCTAACTGTCAGGAATTGTGAAGGGTCTGAGACTTTACCCTAACTGATCCCTAACAAGTTAGCCTGCCACAGTTTTATGGATGCTAGCAGAAGACACAGACTCTGGTTCGGAGACAAAGGACTCTATTACTCACTGCATAGCAAGAGGAATAAACTCTTCTTCACATCAATTCCGTTTGCCTCCCAAGTCCCGTGGGAACAATGAGATATGGCCCAGGGGAATGCCATGCACATTGTGAGTTCACATCACAGATGAGGAACCCCAAAATTAAGAACTCAAATTTTTCATAATGGGTGCAAACAAACCAGCCCTTTGCCCTGAGGGAAAACATTATTTTTATTATACAATAAACTTTCCCTTTGTTCTAGAGGAAGGCACTATCTACCTTCCAAGCTATTTCCCATACAAACATCCTTGGAAAGATGGTCTAAAACAAAATCTATCAGTATCTCTGCTTGGGAGATATGCAGAAACACAAGAGACCTAGGGAGAACTGTCTCCCAATATCATTCAGGCCTAAAACAGTGTCTGATACATTGTAGATCTTCAATAAATATTTATTGAATAAAACCTCCAAGAATTTCTATTTTCATCAATGTATTTTATTTCCACAAGCAAGAAAAATATTTTTAGTATCTTGGTTATGAAGGAAAATCTTGAATAAGAAGATAGGAATACAAACTCCTGTGAGATTTGCTACAGGAGAGTGGCAAGTGGAAATTATAAAACCATACTGGCTCTCTCATTTGCAAATGGAAACTATAAATCCACCTGTTAATTTCCTAAAGGACCTCAGTCTTTTCCTTTACCCCTTTCTTGCTTCATTCTGAAAAGGAAGAACTGCTATATTTGATCAAGACAAGAACGTCAGTCAAACCATGTAGCCAAGGTCTTTTTAGCCAAGGCCTAATTTTTGCAATTCCTAGAAATTCCTAGAAATTGGAGCATTAAGGAAGCCAGGGATCCAACTTCTTCGTGGGCAAATGGCAAATATTCAGCTTACTTTCTGTCTCAGTCTGCCCCTACCCCCAGTTCCCCACTTGAAAGAGTAATATTCGAAATTAAATTTTGGCCTCTGGGACAGAAGGAAACAGAGTAAGACTTTGGTGTCGCCTTTCTCTAGGGCCTGCAGATCAAAATCCTCTAGACCAAAGAAGTCCATATACTATCCAGTCACGTTCATTGGCATTCTTTCCTGGGACTTTGAGACAAACTTGTACGTTAAGTGTAAAATCCACCTTGGTCTTGCTTTGTCCTTTAAAAGAGGTAGTTGATTAAGAACAGGATCTGATTTTCAGGACCTTGTATGTAAAAAGATCTATTGGCAGTCTAATTCTGTGCAATATCCAGCACATAATAGATTCTTTAAAAAGTAGAATAACTACACAAGAGATAGCTTCTGTGTCTTGCAATCATTTTATATATTCTGCCTTTTATTTTTATAAACAAAAAATGTTATAAAAGAGTCATTTGCGTAATTTAGCACACAGAAAAAATAAGTGTTCTTTTTCTTTGTTTTCATAGTTTTATCTTCAAAAATATTATGCCATTTTCAGTTATAAATTACTTTATGTATATATTATACTGCCTTTCCTTGGTATGTTTAAAATTAATATAATTTCAGTTGTTGCTTATTTTGTTTTGTCATTGAAATGAGAAAGATAATTACATTATGAATCATTTGTGTTTCCAGTATAGCTAGGTAATCTGGTGTTTAAATTGTTTATCTTGGTAGCTTTTTTATTTTAGCATTAATGTCTAAATTTCTTTATTTAACTCTTATTGAGATTTCTTGTTTTCCCTTCTGAATGGATTTCCCAGATCAGTGATATTCTTTGGAACAATTCTAACCTCATAGCTGAGAATATTATTTCTTCATATTTTCCATGCATTTTCCATATTTCACACAAACTGATTACTTGTCTCACATATTCATATGTTTGCAATTACTTTTAAATTAGCTGGTTTTGTCTTAAAAGATATAATGATTACTTTCAATGCTCAAAATATCAAAATAAATGATTGTAATACATTGCAATATTTTTTATATTCTATACTTTTACTCCTCCTGACTTTGATCTTTAATTCTACCATAAATATAGCTGAAACTCCTTAACCAACTCTTGAACTGTAGAAAATTGTTAATGATGACATAATTAAAAAACAAAGAAAAAAAGAAGATTTTTTCCTATCTTCTTTTGTAGTCAATTTTTTTCTGTTCTCCCAGAGAAAATTAAACCATTCTAACAAGTCCATGCTTGCTCTACTTAGAAAAACATTTTTACATGTAATAGAGAAATATTTTTCAGCAATTCTGAATTTAATTTCTGATTTTCATAATTCAATCCCACCACAGTTCCCAGGTAATCATAGGCCCTCAAAAATATTAAAGGAACAATGACTTTATTAGCCAGATGTACTATACTTCACTACTTTATATCATTTTCTGTAAATTTCATATGAGTTATATATGATAATTTTCCCAGTTTTTCAGATTAAGAAATTGAGACTCAGATTATAATCCTTGTGGTAGCTAAACCAGAAATTAAACTCAAGTCTTTCAATTTCCAAAGCTTATACTCTTTCAATATGTCCCATGCCACAAATTTCTGTGTATCTCAATTTGGACCAAAGACAAAAGGAAATTTGAATGATTATTTTTTGAGGTCAAGTTTTTAAAAAAATATTTAAAGATTTTTCCTATTCTGTTCAACTTCAATTGTCTTTCACACTTTTAAAAGTCACTAAAGGTAATGGAGGTAGAAAAATGCTAAAACAGGGACACTTTTAAAGTCTGCTCTTATAAAAGTATTATTTGTAGCTCGCAAAGAGTTTGGCTGGCAGCAGATAACTTGCCTTCTTATTATGCAGAGAATGTTACTTTTTCTGCAACTGACCTTCTTTTGCATTTCAGCCATGATTAAAATCACTATGATATTGTGGTTGAGCACACTCCTGTGACTTTTCCCACCCTACCCCCAACCAGTAAACCCTGCAATTTCTTTTCAAAGCATATTATTAGGTGAGAGAGAGAGCTTGAATTTTAAGATCAAAAGATATGCTAAAAAGAGGCAATCTTTGGTGTGTTTTACTGAACATTCAAACCCTTGGAGTCTTTCTGTCACTTGCTTTGTTTCTTTCTATACATTACCTTGTGTTTCAAATTTTCTTCCTGAAGCTTTTATAGTTTATAATCTGTCCCAGGAGCAGGTTTAAATGACAGGCCTCATGGAACATATTTTTAAGATCTAAAAGGGGAAAGAAGAAATACTTTCCAAAGGGAAGAAGTATTTACTTGGAAAGAGAAATTCTCTAAAGGACATGCTCATCCTGAGTAGTACCACGTTTACTATCCCTTCAGCACCACTGTGTAGATTTACCAGGCCACGCTCGGTGGTGAAGGGGGACTTCAGGGAAAAAGCCAAAGAGCAGGGCAGGATGATCTTACCATGGAGAAGAAAAAGAAGAAACTGTATGAAAGCAGTATGGCATGCCTGTTAAATATGAAAAGAAACCCCAAACCAGTAGAAATAATAAAGATATTAACAATAGGGACCTTAAGTGGGTCAACCCTGGGGCACTAAACCTCTAATAGGAAAAGTACTCAGAGAAAAAAGGACCCTTTCATTTGAGGGAAGAAGTCTTCAAAAAAAAAAAAATGCACTCTCTCCAGAATAAAATATGGTTGAAAAAGGGAAGATCTGATTAAGCCTGTAAATTTAGTATGTCTATGAAGTTTCCTAAAATGTTGAGTTTACTCTGATTATCATCCAAGGTGAAGTCAACATGGGAAAAGTGGTACCAGTTACTCAGCCACTTTGTTAATGGTATTAAGAATGTAAGAAACCAAAGTTTTTGTGGAATCCTGAGACTATTTTAAGGTAAAATAGATTGAAGCAAAATATAAACATGATTTTTAGAAAGCCGTGGAAAATAACAAAGTTAGACATCACACTTTCCAATTATTATTAAAAATATAATTTTAGAATAAGTAAAATGTGTCAAAATTGTGTTCTCAAAATTTTAGAATGTTACTAAATTTTGGAAGTGATTTGTTTTCAAAATGCCAAAATAACCCCTTCCTCATAATACAGATGCTAAAATAAAAATCTGGAATATGTGTTAAAACACACACACACACACACACACACACACACACAACAAAATACAAACAAAAAAATCATACTAGCAAAGCACACAGTAATATGAATAAAAGTGGTATTCAAATAAACTTTAAAATCTTTAATTATACATATCCATAGCCCCCTTTATAATGATGAGAGCATTTTGCAGATGATTTCCTATGGTTGCTGTGAAGACAGTGAAGTTTAGTAACATTCCTTTCAGTGATTACTAATTGTGATACTATTTCAATGAGAAGAAGCTCCACTGTGCTTGTCCCAAAATCCATCCTCCATTCTCCAGGTCAGTTTTATAAGAGTAAAAAAAAATTTACTTGCAGAACTATTGTGTGACTGCCTCTTTTTCACATCTCCCTGACAAAAAATGCACAAAGTTGTGAATACTGCAAGTGTTGGTAAACTTGCATTCAAGATGCAGTCTCTGGCTCAGGATCTTTGTTTCTTCTCTCTCTGTTTCAATGCATGTGCATTAATGTGTCTTTATGAGTCTGCTTGGGCTGCCATAACAAAACACCAGAGATGGGGAACTAAACAACAGAAGTTAATTTTCTCACAGTTCTGAAGGATAGAAATCCAAGATCAAGTGCCACCAGGGTTGGCTTCTGGTGTGTTTTGTCTTCATTGCCTGCAGGCGGCCACCTTCTCAGTGTGGCCTCACATGGCCCTTTTGCTCTCTATGTGTGCAGAGGGAGAGAGATCTCTGGTGTCCCTTCCTCTCCTTATACAGATATTTGTTCTACTGGATTAGGGCCCAGAATTTATGACCTCATTTAACCTTAATAACCTTCCTAAAGATCCCATTTTTCCAAATATAGTTATATTGGGGCTTCAACATATAAATTTTGGGGGGCAGGGAGGGCAGGTTGTGGAGAGGGACAATACAGCCCATAACAAAGTCCTAAGATAGTTTTCTCTATCTTCAGTCTCTCATTACTACCTTCTCTTTGTTCTACAAATTATCCAAGTTCTCTTAATTTAAAAAATAAAAAAATAATCTTTTCTTACATTATCACTTCCTTTGAAATGCTTTCTGTACTCCTTAACTGGCATTTCTTAAAAGTGAAGTCAAACTTTCTTCACGTTTAATGACTTCTCTCTCTACTGTAACAATACATCTGTTCCACAACTCTACTGAAATAGCTCTGTATCTACTGATAAATTTAGTCATCAAATCTGGTTTCTTTCCCATTTCCACAAGGCTTTTACCTTTGGAAATGATGGATTCTATTAAAATAGTACTTTAAAAACCACTTCCTATATATCTTATAGCAATCTTATGATTTCTGCTGACACATCACCTACCTTTCTGAATTTTTGTTAACACTTGTCTATGTACTCTTTAATTATAATTCTAAAGATAGTATACAGATGGTCTTCCTCTCATCTTCTATATACTCTCTTACTCCAATTTCTTTGCATATCATTTAATACGATCTGTTTCTTCAACTGCCAGACATCTTCCGCATGTTCCCAGTACCTCTCTCTCAACCTTCTCTCATTTCCCTGTTTCAGTATTCACCATTCCCTTCAAGTTTTCACTGGAAAGGAGCTACTTAATTCAGGAAGTTCAGTAGAAAACAATAAAAAGCTATTACTCTGTTAAATAAAGATCATTACAGACCAGGTGGTATTGATCCATTGTGTAGCTATTTCAGTCTGGAATATGTGGCCTCCAATGTCTCTGCAGCAGGGGACCAAACAGATAGAAGAGGAACATGATTTTCAGTGACTTCAGCTCAGAAGTGAAACACATCATTTTTCTCATTTGCCATTGGCCAAAATTAATCAAAGGACACCAGTTTAAATGCAATGAAGAATGAGAAATGTAGGTAAAATATTTCATGAGCACAGACTCTCTAGGTGATACCACCTCCCATCAAGTTCTTGTTTCACAAAGAAAACACACACCGTAAGGCAAAAAGACTCCCAACTAACTCTCTCTTTATATATAACTTTTGATATATTTTGTAAATAACCATTCTCACTTTGTCAGGATCCTTCATTTATTTTCCCATCTCACCTGTATCTTTAAGTTCTTCCTCTATTAGCAAATTCACTTTGGCATCTGAACATGTGAAAGCTGACCCATCCCTCCCATTAAAAAATGCTCATACTTGCTGCTGAATCACCCTCTAGCTACATTTTCTCCTTCCCTAATTTCAGAGCAGAATTTATCAACAGTTTCACTTATTCTCAATTATACTGTATATATTTTCTCACCTTGCACATACCTCATAGCTCACTGCAATGTTACTATTTTCTTCTTACTTGCATCCATTAGAATTGCATTCACCACCAGTTAATTTGTGGCTAAATTTAATAAATACCATTTGGTGCAAGTCAGCTATTTATAATGTTTGACATTTTTAATCAGATTTTTCATCTCAAAAATCTCTTACCTTAACAACAGAACATTTCAATCTACTGCATTTTCCTCCTACCCATGAATATTCCTTGTCAGTCTCTTCCATTGGGAACCCTTCCTTTGCTCTCTCCCAAGAGGTATGTGTTTCTCTCAAGCTCTTTTCTGCCATTTATAGATGATCTCATCTACTCCTATGATTCTAGCCACCGCATACATCTTGACTTAAAACTCCATTGTCTTTCTCCTGAGCCCCTTACATTCCTATCTATCTACTCAAAAGCTTTGCCTAAATATCCTACGGACACTTGAAATTGATTGTATATAAAACTAGGTAATGAATCTTAAACTTTAAAACGTACTTTCACTATGTAATTTACACCTCCCATGAACATGCTTGTCCAAGTTGGAGACTGAGAAATCATTCAAGACATGAAACTCCATCTAATCATTCCTAATCCCCACCATAAATTCAGTAACAAAATACTACTTAGCCTAAATGCTTAATGACTCTTCACATTGTGCACTTTTTAAAATTTCAAAATATTAAAGGAGTAAAAATATTTTTGGTTACATATATTGCTTTTGTAATGCTTGAGTCATGGCTATGAGTGTGCCCATCACCCAAATAGTGTTCATTGTACATGTTATGTGGGTTTTTGCCCCTCCCCTCCTCCTCCACCCAACTGCATGATTTACATTGAGTTTTATTTCCCTCTGTGTATATATGTACTCATTGGTTAGTTCCAATTTAATAGCAAGTACATGCAGTGTTTGTTTTTCCATTCTTAAGATAATTCACTTAGGATAATGGTCTCTAGTTCCATCCAAATTGTTGCAAGAGGCATTAATTCATTCTTCTTCATGGCTGAGTAGTCCTCCATGGTATACATATAAAACATCTTATTAAATCACTCATTAATTGATGAGCACTTAGGTGGATTGCACATCTTTGTAATTGTGAATTATGCTGCAATAAACATTAGAGTGCAGGTGTCTTTTTGATAAAAAGATTTCTTTTCCTTTGGTTAGATACTCAGTAGTAGGGTTGCTGGATCAAATGATAGATCTACACTTGTTAATAGTTCTTTAAGAAATCTCCATACCGTTTTCCATAGAAGTTGTACTAAATTGCAGTCCTACTAACAGTGTATAAGCATTCTCTTCTCTCTGCATCCATGCCAGCATCTATTGCTTTTCAGACTTTTTCATAATGGCCACCCTGACAGGGGTAAGGTCATATCTCATTGTGGCTTTAATTTGCATTTCCCTTATGATTAGTGACATTGAGCATTTTTTATATGTTCATTGGCCATTTGTCTATCTTCTTTTGAAAAGCTTCTGTTCATGTCTTTTGCCCATGGGGTTGTTTGATTTTTTTCTTGATAATTTGCAGATTCACTTTTTAGTTTAATCAAGTCTCATTTATTTATTTTTGTTGTTGCTGTAATTTGCAAATGGGGTCTTAGACAAAAATTCCTTGCCTAGGTGGATACCTAGAAATGTTTTCTTTTTACATTTTCTTCTAGAATTCTTATGGTTTCATAACTTACATTGAAGTCTCTTACCCATGTTGGCTTAATTTTTGTGAGTGGTGAAAAATATGATTTCTATTTCATTCTTCTGCATGTGACTATACAATTTTTCCAGCATCATTTATTGAATAGGGCTTCTTTTCCCCAGCATGCATTGTGTCAGCTTTGTCAAAGATTGGCTGTAGGTAGATGGTTTTATTTCTGGGTTCTCTATTCTGTTCCATTGGTCTATGTCTCTATTGTACCAATACCATGCTGTTTTAGTTACTATAGGCTTGTAGTATAGATTGAAGTCTGGTAATATGATGCTTCCATATTTGTTCTTTTTGCTTAAGTTTGCTTTGGCTATTTGGACTCTTTTCTGGTTCCAAACAAAAAGTAGAATTATTTTTTCTAGATCTGTGGGGTATGCCATTGGTATTTTGATGGGGATTGCATAACTCTATAAATTACTTTGGGTAGTATGGACATTTTAACGATGTTGATTCTACTGATACATAAGCATGATATGTTTTTCCATTTGTTTGTGTCTTCTGCTATTTCTACCCTCAGTATTTTGTAGTTCTCCTTGCAGAGATCTTTTTCCTCCCTAGTTAATTATAGTCCTATTTTATTTTCTTTGTAGCTATTGTAAATGGTATTGAGTCTTAGATTTGAATCTCAGCTTGGCTGTTATTGGTATAGAGAATGCTACTGATTTATATACATTAATTTTGTAACCTTAGATTTTGCTGAATTTATTTATCAATTTCAGGAGTCTATTGGTGGAGTTTTTGGTGTTTTCTAGATACAAGATCCTATCATGAGTGAAAAGCCGTAGTTTGACCTCCTCTTTTCCCTTGTAAATACACTTTATTTCTTTTTCTTGCCCAATTGCTCTGGCTAGGACTTCCAGCATTATGTTGAATGGAAGTGGTGAGAGTGGGCACACTTGCATTGTTTTAGTTCTTAGGGGGAATGCATTCAACCTTAACCCATTCAGCATGAGGTTGGCTGTGGGTTTGTCATACATGATTTTATAATTTTGAGACGTTCTTTCTATGCCTAGTTTGTTGAGCATTCTTATCATGAAACGGTGCTAGATTTTGTTGAATTTTTTTTTGCATCTATTGAGATGATCATATGATCTTTATTCTTTTTTCTGTTTATGTGGTGTGTCACATTTATTGATTTAGATATGTTGAACCATCTTGCATCCATGAGATAAAGTCCACTTGTTTGTGGTGGATTTTTTTTTTTTTGATGTGCTGTTGGATTTGGTTTGCTATTATCTTACTGAGGATTTTTGTATCTATATTCATAAGGGATATTAGTCTGTAGTTTTTCTTTTTTGTTGTATCCCTTCCTGGCTTTAGTATCAAGGATACTGGCTTCATTGAATTAGTTGGGAAGGATTCCCTCCTTCTCAGTGTTATGGAATAATTTCTGCATTATGAGTATCAGCTCTTCTTTTTAAGTCTAGTAGAATTTGGCTGTGACTCCATTAGGTCTAGGGCATTTTTGTTGTTGTTGGAAAGTGTTTTATTACTGTTTTAATCTTACAGCTCATTATTGGTCTGCTCAGGAATTCTATTAATATTTCTTCCTGATTGAGTCTTGGGAGACTGTTTCTAGGAATTTGTCCACTTCCTCTATGTTTTCTAGTTAATGTACACAGAGATTTTCGTAGTATTCAAGGATGATGTTTGTGTTTCTGTGGTATCAGTTGTATTGTCTCCTTTTTCATATCTGATTGAGTTTATTTGGGTCTTTTCTTGTTTCCTCCTGGTTAATCTAGCAAAAAGTCTGTTGATTTTATTTATCTTTTCAGAGAACCAACTTTTTGTTTCATTGATCTTTTGTATTTGTTTGTTTGTTTATTTGTTTTACATTTCATTTAGTTCTGCTCTGACCTTTGTTATTTCTTTTCTTCTGCTGGCTTTGAGTTTCATTTGTTCATTCTTTTCTAGTTCGTTGAGATATGATATTATGCTGTTAATTTGTGATCTTTCTGTCTTTTTGATATAGGCATTTAGGGCTTTAAATTTTCCCATTAGGAATGCTTTTTCTGGATGCCATAGATTTTGATAGTTTGTGTCCCTTTAGTCATTCAGTTCAAAGAATCTTTTGATTTCTATCTTAATTTCATTCTCGTCCCAATACTAATTCAGCAGTAGGTTGTTTATATTCCATGACTTAGTATAGGTTTGAGTGTTTCTCTTGTGATTGATTTCTAATTTTATTTCACTGTGGTACATGGTATGATTTTGATTTTTTTGAATTTGTTGAGACCTGTAATGTCACCTGAGATTTGATAAAGCTTGGGGAATATCTCATGTGCTGCTGAGAAGAATGTATATTCAGTAGTTTTCAGGTAGAATGTTCTGTAAATGTCTATTAGGTCCATTTGATTTAGATTTCAGTTTAAGTCCATTATTTATTTATTTATTTTCTGCTTGGATGATTTGTCCAGCTCTGACAATGTGGTGTTGAGGTCACTGGCAATGCAATGTGCTATTTAGCTCCAGTAAAATTTGCTTTATGTATCTGGGAGCTCCTTTGTTAAATACATATATATATTTAGGGTTGTTATGTGTTCTTGTTGAATTTCTCCCTTTATCATTATATAATGACTCTCTCTGTCTTTCTTTACCCTCGTTGATTTAAAGTCTATTTTATCTGATATGAGAATGGCTACACCTGCTCTCTTTTGATTTCCATTTGAGTGAAATTTTTTTCCAATCTTTTACACTGAATCTGTGTGTTTTAGCTGTGTTTTTGGTTGCAGCAGATACATGCGGAGTGTTTTTTCATCCGTTCAGCCAGCCTAGGTCTTTCAAGAGGAGCATTCATACCATTAACGTTAAGTGATAGAATTGATATGTGGGGTGTTGATCTGTTTAACATGCTGCTTATTGTTTTGTTTTTCTTCTTGTGCTATCGCTTTATAAGAGTTGTGAGTTTTGGGAGTTTTTTGGGTGATTTTACACTGGTGGGTATCTGTTGTCCTGATATGTGTATAATGTAGTTCTGAGTATTTCCTGCAGAGCATGTCTGATCATAGAAAATTGTCTCAGTGTTTGCTTGTCTAAAAAAGACTTAATTTCTCCATCAATTGTGAAACTTAATTTTAAAGGGTACAAAATTATGGGATGACAGTTATTCCATTTAAAAAGATTAAAAATGGGGCCACAATCTCTTCTGACTTGTAAGGTTTCTACTGAGAAGTCAATGGTAAGTAAGATAATAAGGGTATTGTTCATATGGAGTTTACCAAGTAGCGGGGAAAAGAAGTTGTAAAATATAACTCTCATGGGTAACTGGACATGCCAGGCTTTATGGAAACTAATAGCAATGAAATTTAACCTAGAATGAAAGTCATGAAAAGCCAGAGATTCTATGCTTATTCTGGAACATAAGTGGTGAGTACACATTAACTAAGAATCGAATGGTTAAGAATGTTCCAGATTGGTGGCATAGGTGAGGAAAGTTCAGGGATAAGAGAGGGGTCACTTAAAGAACTGAAGGTTATGGAATATTGCTGAAAATTTATGGAAGGAGATGGTAAGTAAGGATAGAGGCACCAGATGTGGGTGGAGTAGTAAGGCAGTAGTAAGGAATGCAGTGGTTGAAGACTTTTTTCCAAAGCCAAAGAAAAACTATCGAAGGGCTCTACCCAGTTGAGTGAAATGCAATGAGGACAACGAATATGAGAGAAATAAAACTAGAGGCAGGGAGGAAGTGAATGAGGTTAATATATCTGCATGAGAAATGTAATGGGTATGACAATGGACATAAAAAAAGTGGACGAATATATGTATAGTATAATTATGAAAGGTCTTAGTGATTGTTGCATGTTGAGTATAGAGGAAGGAGAGAGAGTGAAGAATGACTCCAAGTTTCTTGTTTGGTCAATTGGGGTTAAAGTGATGCCATTTACTATACTAGAAAACATTGGGAAAATAATTGGTTTGAGAGGAAACATAATGAGTTTGATTTACATTTTATGTTGCCTTTGAGATGCCTGGAAGAATACAAGAGGAAATTTTATATTTGGATACGGAGTACAGAACAGAAAAATTAGATGAAGATATAGATTTGGCCATTAGTAGCATGTAGCTAATAATTCAGTATTTGAGAAAAAATAAGATCTTATGAAAGATTGTAAAAGATCTTTGTCTGCATCTGTGTTTTCTACAAACTCCTATTGCTCATCTCTCTATATATTGCACTAAGCACACTCAATTACTATTCTCTTCTTGTCCATTACTTATATATGATGTCAGGTGCAATGGCAAGAATGGTATCTCATTCATTTCTGCATCAAGACAAATTTGGTACTATCTCTGGAATATATTAGACTTTTAAAAAATACGTATTAAATGGATAGGTAAATGAATGAGTGAATAGATGGATAAAAATAGCTTCAATGGGAAGTCTGCATTTTCTTTTTAACTCCAAAACTTTTACCCACCTGTCACATCTGAATCACCAGGAATCTTTTTCCAATCCCATCCATAGTGTTCATGATCCCTCTGCATTCCTGAAAGACCATAGAACTATGGTTTCTAAAATCTAGCTGTATACTATAATCACCTGATTACTCAATTCAATATAAATATTCCAGGGTATCTCCTCATACCTGCTTAATGAGGACCTATGGAAATTAAGTTTAATAAGTCACTCAGATGATTTTTATTCAATGAGCCTAAAACTGGTCCATGTACCCATCTATAGGAATGATGAACATAAAAGAGCAATCATTCTAGTTCACAAAATTATAGAACACTTCCCTATTTGCCCTATGGTGTCAAAGAAAGAATATGAGTAGTTACTCCGGTCATCAAAACTTCATAATGATTAGATTTTACATTTTAAATAGAACAAGATTAAGGCAAAGCTTCCCGAGTTAAAAAGTATCACACATTTTTACCAGATGGCCTTACCTAGGAGGAAACAAGTTAATGAATGATAATAGTGTCTAAACTGGAAAACAAAATACAAAATACAAATATTTTGACCAATAAGCCACATGTTCAGAACAACTCTGCTTCAGTGTTCTTTTGAGCCTTAATTGATAGACTGTATTTTACCATATCTGTAAGTAACACATTTGTCAAAAAAACTATCTTTCCGCATAGGAAATTTAAAACATTGTGTATTTTTATTTCAGCCTACCTTTTACACTTTATTTTCCACCATTTAGCAACATACACCCTATGCTGTAAGTCAAAAAAATCTCTTTTGCAATTGGTTTGCTATATTTTTTCTCCCTTCCAAGCCGTTCCTTCTGAGTGTTATGCCCTTGACCTTTTCTCTTACTCACATTCAAATCCCAAGTTAAAGATATCCTTATTGTTGATGTCCTATTCCACATTCCCAAGCAGAATTATCTGCTTCCTCCTCTGTTTTGCAAAATTGTTTTTATGCTGTATTAAATTGCATCTCCCTATTGAATTGTAATGAATTGTTTATGTGTCTGTCACACTATCTCTGGGCTTTATTTATCCTGGTATTCCTGGCACAGAAATATAGGCTTTTCACGTAGCAGGTGCTCAACAAACATTGGCCAAGTGAATAGAGACACCTTCCAGCTTCAAAATTCTTTGAATCTTTAATTTAAAATGACTTCAGATTATGCTTTCTTTCCTAACTTTACTTCTAGACTGTAGAGTATGCCCTCAAAACAACAAGGTCAGTGTCCTACAAAGTTAGTGCTCTCATTGGACTTTGTACATACAGCTGTTCCCATTATTTCATCTGGTATACAACTGCCAGATAAGATCTTAAAAATAAAAACAAAAACAAAAACTCCTCACCTATTAGAAAACTTTTATTATCTCTCCATTTCTCATGGCACCAGGTATAACCTTTTCTACTTGATTTTTTTTAATATACTCTGTCTTATTTAACCTCTTCAGAACTGCCTTTTCCACTCACCTTTAATCTTCAGATGTATTCATACCATAATCTGTGCTTACCTATGCAACCTGGGTATATTCCAGTGACTTATGCCGATTTTCTCACTGGAGGTCAAAAGAAGCTAGAACTATTGTGATCAAACGTTAGGTAAACAGAATGATGACAAGATTTTGTTCCCTGGGAAAATTACTATCCAGGACAAAATAATTCTTAGAACTTAGATCCTATCTGGTGATCCAAATCAGCTATGTTTACAGCAAACTCAAATCAATGTTTTGCCTTATGTGAGCTCTGGTTACACTTAGAAAAAGTGCTAAAAGTTCTTATTGTAAATATAGTGAGTGTGCAGGGCCACTATCTGAGAGATCCCTGGGTCCTTAGCATAGATCCCAGGAAAGCAGTAAGCTTTGGTCAGAATTTGTTGATTGACATCTCAATAGATCTGGTTAAGTCTCACCATCAAAAGCCCAGATTTTTAAACAAGCTCCTCAAAGCTTTCATTTCTAAAGAAGAAACTAAAGAAAACTGGATGACGAGAATTTCAAATTGTCCAATGTTCTGGTTGTCAAATTTAAATTGGAATATCCTGTGCAATGGAGAGGCTGGCGGGTGCCAATTTCACATTTTGGTTTTTGGTGTCTGGTCAAAACCTGCTCTGCCAGTGATCCGACAAGTCGAGAGTACGCAGTGTTCCACAGACACATGAGCACATTCTACTTTTCTTAGCATTTCCACATTATTTTGAAAAATGACTATATTTACGGTGAAAAGAGTTAAGATTAATCATCAGTAGAGAGATTCTTCCATTTTTAAGGGTGGCTACATTAGAATCTGGTTTAGTCCACACTGCCTCTAAAATAGATTATGTATTGAAATGGGAAATCTATCATCTAACATGACCAGAGAGATTAAGACAGTTGGCCCAGCTGACCACAGGAGACACCTTTAATTCAAAACCTAAATCACAAATGTAGTGATTGTGATCAAGGAGCTTTACAGTACATAAGGGATTCAAAAAGCTTATTAATCCACCTCTAGCAACACTGCCAATTTAAAAGAATGATTAACCTTGTCTCCCAGTTGATTCAACCTGGCATATGTATGATTCTACTCTAAATGCTAGCAGACTCCATGTTTCTGGCTTCCATTAGGTACCATTTAGTATCCATGAAAACTTTCTTCAAGAAGTAATTATTTTTGAGACTATAGACATTTCAGATGGGAAAGGAGAAAAAAAAGAGGAGGCACAAGTAAAGGGAACTAGGAAAAAATAAGAAAATACCAAAAAAAAAAAAATTAAGCAGGTTTATTTAACACAGTAATTTCAAGGTGATTTTAACCATACTAGATGAGCATTTGCTCTGTGTCTGCTTTAAATAAAGCTCTCTGTTCTATATGTTAGGAGTTGTACTTGTTTACTAACTAATGTATGTTAAAAAGCCTCCTGAAAAAGAGATTTAGTTATTCTAGTTTCCTGAGCACCTAGCTCAGTGAACAACACAAGCAAGGGAGCTTTGGGGTAGCATGGACCCTGTGAGGGCTCTGGAATCTTATTTATAATCTTTGATACTAAGTCTCCTACTCTATGCAGTTTTCATAATTCCTAGTGTAGATAGAACATGGAGACACAGAGGCTACTCAAAGTTGTGATATTAAAAAGTAGGCATTCAGAAATACTTTTCAAACAAAACATATTGCTTTAGGAAAACAAATTTTATTTGCAATGAGGCTTTTCTGTAAATTCTACACTTCTAAAGAAAAATACATTTCGTGAGCAATTTATTTGTTTGCCTCCCTGCTTACTTCACTGACGATATTCAGGCAGGGATACTTCCATGTGATTTGACTTGCATTTCAGAATGACCTAAAAATATGTTTTCCTGTTCTTCTTTTCCACTCGCCCGCATTCTACATGAAACATCATGATGCTTTGTTAAAATACACACAGCCCTGGAAAAATAAGAAACAAAATTGCCAGCTCAAGTATGAATATATCAGAGGTTAAATGAGAAGTGATGAAGCCAGGATGGGAGCCTGCCTTTGTCTGACTTCAGAAATCAAAAGTCTACTACGCGCTACTGCACTGGAACCCAGATAAAGGCGGAGAGTGGAAAGGAGACCCCTGATGAAAAAGGGAAAATAATCCAAGGGCAGAGTTTAATTTTTTAATAATTAGTAAAAGAATGATTATGTTGGTTTTCCAGAATAGGGTATAAAATAGTGTTAAAATAAAACTCCTCCAAGTGACACAGCCACCTAATGGAATCCTGCTGAGCTGAGATCCTTCCTTGGCGAAACCATGGACTGGTCCCATCCCCTGGGAACTCAAATGAAAGGGGATACTGATCTGTGTCACACTGACATGGGAAGCAGGCCTAGAGTTTTTTTTGTTTTGTTTTGTTTCTTAAGTCTCTTGGCCTCACAAAGGCCTAGATTTAAAGAAGTTACATTTCATGCACTGCATTTCCCCCAAAGAAAGGGTGCGTTCTCTCAAGTAACATATTTACGAAATAATAAAGAAGATAAGGTTGGTGGTGTTAGTTGTTCTACGTACACGGTTTATTCTGCCAAAAAAACGTATTCGTCAGAAAGAGATGTGATCAATAATTACTTGATAGGATTGTTTCAAAAGTAGGTTTTTAAACTTACTTTTAGATTAATTGCTAAATAAAGTTTACTGAATGTATTCATTTAGCAGTCTGTGTATGCCCCTGAAACCAAGAGATATTTTATTAGAAGTAACCAGGTTACCAGACACCTACCCAAGAGCTACTTCTTCTGCAGATGGCCACCATAAAGTAATTTCTGACAGGAAGGAGTCACAATCAAGTTTCTTCAGGAAGCTGATCAGAAAGAAAAATTTAGAATCTTGTGATAAAATTTGTTACAGCTGATTCTTCGGCTCTCAGCGGCGTATGTTAGTTTCCCCACGTTGGGACTGAATCCTGCCTCTAGAAAATTATTCCTTGAAAAATTGCAATAAAAATCTTTTATTCCTTATTGTAAAAACCACGTGTTACTAGAAGACCGAGAAAAAGGCTGATATTGACTAGGTAATTATTTTACTACTTATGGAACTGAAGAAAAAAACAATTTGCATTTTATTGTATTTTTACAAAAAAAAGATCTTTTCCACAAAGGCTCTCATAAATGTTAACTTTGGAGAGAAATATTTGTAGCTCTCTCACAGCTTAGTGGTGACAGACTTGCACTTTTTCAACTGTCTCTCATGTGGGAAACTGTATACACTTGGGGCTGAGGATTCATGCTGGGATAGGAAAAGAAAGAAAAGTATTCTCATTAACACTGTGCTTTAACTAGCTCAGCTAACGGGCTTCAGGCTTTCTATACAGGAGCAATTATATTAATAAAAGAATGTTAAATTTCATATTTCTACCAGAAGGATGAAAAACTGAGATGTTTTAATCCTGGTTTTATGATTTGGGGAGGATATGGAGTTACATTCCTCCCTGTCAAAGCAGAAATCGACCTCTTGCAGGGAATAAATGCTAATTAAGAAAAATAGAGTAAGCATATTATATTAAGTATATTTGTTTCTTTTCTGAGCACTTCGGCTGCACAAGCTCTAACCACAGTTTCCGGAGTGACCATCAATGCTTCCTAAGAATGCCGATGCGGTGCTCTATCCAATTAGTGGATGCAGAGACCAGTCTGAATGCTGATGTGTTCCATAAACGAGGTGGGGGTGGGGTGGCAAATGGAAACAGAGAATTCATCAGTCTTGTGTGCCTTACAAAGCATGAGTCCTTCTATCCCTCTCTCTCCACATGATTTCTCTATCCCTGCATTGCCTTATGTTGACTACCATGTGTTTTATGATACAAGTTTCTAGTAAGAGGAAACAGAAAATGCCCAGGAAAAAATAAAACGATTTCAATTTAGAAAGGTCTTCCTCTTCAAGGCATGGATTATCTAGAGGTTTCGGGGAACATACAGCTTCTGAAATAACTGTATGAAACAGAGATGCTTTCAAATTTTGCCTAAGTCCTCACTAAACAGGCTATAAGTAATTTCAATTGTTACCTCTCAGAGTATAGTAGATAAAGAGACTCAGTTGCATGCTAAAATCTTTAATGTTTGTTTACCTTTTTTGTTTTTTAGTCTTCCTTGTCCCAGGTTCCAGGTGACAGTGGCAGTAACCGGTACCCAGATCTTAAGAGGGCATATTGAATGTGGAAAGGATGAACTAGTAAAGGTTCCTGTAAATTCATAATTAGTGTAAAACAAAGGAATAATCTTCCCCAAGAATAAATTAGCAGCAAATAGTTGCTCCTATTAACGAATTCAACAAACAACTTTGAAGTTATTAGTGACCACTACTTCTAAAGCAATCAATAGCTCTATAGCTATTAGTTTATTTAGACTTTTTAAATGTGATTGTTCACAAATTTTAAACAGTTGTATAGTATTCTGAATATGAAATGCTTTCATAAGCTCAAGATCAGTGTTTTTCATTGAGTAAACACTGAAATTACTGTGGAATATCTGCTACGTTTAATGGGAAACCCCAGATGTCAGCAATTTGCTGTGTAAGACTGAGAGTGGCCAATGCTGTTAACCTTCATCAGGAACGATATCAGTGGCCAAACCACAGGGGCTCTGCCATCCGTCACATTCACCCAGGATAATGGGAGGGAACACCTAAGGTCAGTCAGACGTGGACCACTATGTGCAGATTCTACTGGCGAGAAATGGCCTCTACTGGCTCTTTTATTGAAGAAAATAACCCTCCAGGAATCAGCAGGAATCCTATTTTCGGTTTTAGAGGAGAAAGGATATTTTTTAAACTTTGATCAACTGTGATTCTTAATACTTCTTAATAATATTGGTTACATAGGGGAACCTAGGACTTCACTTAGTGAGAGATTTAACAGATTTTACGGAAGAAATATTTTTTTCTATAGCATGTTTGTTGTACAACAGTTATAGGTGAAGTCAGCATTTAAAAAAATAAAGAGTTCACAGAAAGTACCTTATGATTCCTTTAAAAAATATGCTGAGTGAAAGGAACATGAAATTGAAGAGATGGGAGAAGAGGAATAGACATCCCTGATGCTCAGTCACAACCTTTCCTCCTGTGTCAGAACATGGTTATATAACTACTTCAATCCTGTGGAATTTCCAAATATAACAGAAGGTTCTAGACATTGGTAGCCCCTGATCATTGCCTCTTGTGCCAAGCCAACCCTCCTCCACACACTTATTTTTCATCAGCTGCCTTCAGAGGCATTTTCTTTTGTATAATTATTGTAGTAGACTGTTAGAATATTGGCCTGCAATGAATCATGCATCACTGTATCCTCACCTTTATGTAGTTTCCTCTCACAGCAACTTGGGTTTTGTGGCCCAATGGCATATCAACAGCCTAGGCTTGGAAGGCACTTGTGCACTAGGTGTTGTCTTTATGGAACACCTGCCATGTCAAGAAGCCTGAGCTAGCCTAATGGGGAGACCTAGACAACCCACAGCCAGCACCGCTGGCCAGACATGTGAGAGCAACCAGCCCTAGTAGATTAGCAAGAGGATGACTGCCTCATGGGTGGCTTCAGGTGAAAACAACTTAGATCCACCACGCTAATTCCCAACTTTAATTATTAATTCTCATATTGTGAGCAGGTAAGATGCATTTTGTTTTAAATTACCAAGTTTAGGTGTGGTTTATAACACAGTAACAGATACAACTGTGTTTACCATTAGATTATCCTCCCATTTTATAGCACATTTTCCCTCAAATGACTATAAAGTATAAATCCTTTATCCCAGATTCTAGAGAAGAGATAAACAGCTAATATAGCCTTAACACTTTTCTTACATTTAAATAAATATACTTAAAAATAACTATATTTAGTAGACTCAATTTTTACCTTAGCACAAAATTATTTTCTTCAGTGACCTTAAGAAGTAATGCAGAATTGTAATAACATTGTGAATTGGGAAGCTCTAAAAATGCTTTACCCCTTGCTTTCAAGTCTAAGTGTACTTTATGTGAACGTTCACCTTTGAAATATGATTCCAGGAAAGGAGAGAAGGTTTCATTTTAAACCTTCAGTTTAAAGCATCTTAGGCTATTTTATCTGAGAAAAATAATACATTAATCCATAATCAACCATTAAGCCTGCAGTTTCCTTTATCTTCTAACTTCCGTACTAGTGAAGATGGCTATGCATAGGGCACAAGACTGCCATGATTAGCAGGAAGGTAATACAGAAAGAACCCCCCAAATGAGATACGACATTGCACAATCATGTTGTTACACTGAGTGGGGAGCTGTGGGCAACTTGCAGCCAGGAAAAGGAGACAAATAAAATGTAATGATGATTAGAATAATGATTCATACAATTTCATTTTAAATATGAATGGCAGAGGATTCTGGGGAAATGATGGTAGCTACAGAGAAGAAGTTTTTCTCTCTCTGAATATCACCCCCACCCCCGACAAGACACCCCCCCACACAAAAACAAAAAAAAATCTAGAATACCAAAACCAAAGTCTCAAAGACAGCATATACAACAAGATGTCCACGTGAACTGCAACATACAGCCAAGCAGGAACAAAACAATGACAGCAAAAAGACCTATTTGTAGTATCAGAAAGAGTATGTAAGGAAGTTCCAGGAAGAAAAGGGTAATTTTGTCATTCTAGAAGCCAGATAATTCTACAATTGCCATAAAAACTTCACTGAGAAAAGCAGCAGAGACTGTGAGTTGACACTGAAGGCTCCAATTTATAGGTGAGTGAAAGAACTGAGAGATGGTCTGAGGGTGCTAATGTGGTCTGGAGTCTATGAAACCTTGACACTTACAAAACCAACGCACATTTCCCAGACAAATCCTCAGACTTAGTAAGACACAGGGACACAGGAAAGAGAAGGTCCTGACAAAAGGAAGTGGGAAGTAAAAGGAGGAAGAGTTTCAAAATTATAAGACCATATTTTTCATTCGCCTCATGAAAACAATAGAAGACACTGAACACTGGAATTTTAAAACTAGAAAATATATTCTGATCTATTCTTTCCCCCTAAAGGGGAAAACTATTTGACTGAATAGTGAACAACAGGAAATTAATCCAGTCAAATCCCATAGAAATTTAGTAAGGGGAAAAAAAGGAAAATAAGGATAAGAAGAAAGTCCCAACAGATCTTGAAGCATGTCAGAAAGGCATGCACAAAACTGATGAAATATGTTATTTAATATTTCATAAAAAGTTATAGGAATTTAAAAAGTGATACAAGCTAATTTCAACATTACTGTTGGTGAGAATGTAAATTAGTGCAGCCATTATAAAATAGAGTATGGAGGTTCCTCAAGAAACTAAAAATAGAGCTACCATATGATCCAGAAAATCCATTACTGGGTATTTACACAAAGGAAATGAAATCAGTATGTTGAAGAGATTATTATCACTCCCATGGTCATTGCAGGTCTATTCACAACAGCCATGAAATGGAATCAACCCAAGCATTCAACGATAGATGAATGGTTAAAGAAAATGTGATGTCTATGCATAATAAAATACTATTTAGCCATAAAAAACAGTGAAATCCTGTTATTTGTGACAACATGGATGAACCTGGAGTACATTATGTTAAAGGAAATAAGCCAGACCAAAAAAAAAAAAAAAGACAAATACTGCATGATCTCACTGATAGGTGGAATCTAAAAAAAATTGATCACATAGAAGTAATGACTAGAACATTGGTTATCAGAGACTAGGGATGGGAGGGGAGAGCAGGTATTGGGGAGATGTTGGTCAAACGGTACAAAGTTACAGTTAGAAAGGAAGAATAAGTTCTGGTGTTCTGTTGTACAGAACAGTGCCTATACTGAACAATATTTCAAAATAGCTACAAGAGAGGATTTTGAATGTTCCCACTACAAAGAAATGATAAATGTTTGAAATGATGGATATGCCAATTATCCTGACTTAATAATTACACAATGTATATGTGTATCAAAAATCTCATTGTATCCTATAAATACATACAATTATTATGTGCCACTTACAAATTTTAAAAGAATATAGAATTAAATTAGATCAACTGAGATATAAGTAATTAGAGATTAGGAAGATTTGAAAAGAAAGATGAAAGAATTCAGTAAATAATCTGTATAAAATAAAAATAAAAAAATCACTTCTTGAATGAAAGTTAAACTAAGAGGAACACAAGTTTGAATAAACATAACAGATGATGTCTTTCTGAAAGACATTTCCAAAATAGGAAATGAACAAGATGTTCCCAGAAAACCAGGAAGACAAAGACCATCGGGACATTTTGAAAGGACTCAGGGGCTAATTTGTGCAACAATAATTATAATAACTGCAATGAAAAAAACAAAACACCTAATTGATCATCTTTGGAAAAAACTCTGGAGTAGTTTTGTTTTGTTTTTTGAAAGCTTCTGGTAAATGAAAGAAAAGAAGCATTTATTCTCCCTTTCTATTTGAGCTGTAACTCAAGGCAACCAAATAGTTGATGGGAGGGATATTCTGGCTAATAAATGAAGAGCAATAATATAATTAGTAGAATATCACTACTTGGCACCTCTTTATAAATTAACAGATCCAGGCAGTGATCATTAATGGCTGCAACAGCACAGTAAGGCAAACAGAGGCTTGATAACATCTTTGGAATGAATCAACATCACCTACAAAGTAGATATGCCAAAAAAACAAACCTGAATCTGGGCAGTCTTCTAGATTTATCTACCAATTGACGTAAATACAGAGGTCAAAGGAGCATGGTAAATTTATAAGCATGAAGGGGTACAATTAGCATAATCCAGCCAGAGACCCTGCAGGATGAATGCTTTGGATTTAACAACAAATAAATAATTGCAAGAAAACAAGAACAAATAGAGTTCTTTTAAATGTATAGTTTAAAATAAATTGCATTTCAATAATTATTCAAATGAAAAATGATTAAGAAAATAAAAATGTATTTATAAGACACTCAAGGAAATGATTGGATATTTATCGATATTATGGAATTATTATTATCGATAGAAGGAATTATTTGTTATTGTATGCTGGGTTTAAAAAGTGGAGTTTTTTACACTTTAAAAATGTGCATACTGAAAATTTTATTGAAAAAAACAAGTGTGGAATATGCTTCAAAATTTCCAGGGTTATGGTGGTAGGACAGTGTATAAAGAAAATAAATTGATCAATCGGCCAGCAATTGATATTGAGGAGACTGATAGACGGGTGTTTCTACTTCTTCTTACTTCTGTAAACATTTGGAATTTTCCATACTAAAACATTTTTTATAAATGCGGATGGATTTCAATTTGCTCTTCTGAGCTCTAGGAAAGAAGAAAGTCCTTCTTCAGATAGAGGCCTTCTGCTCTGGCCAAGAATTCTAATCATAATTCTGTCTTACATCCCTGCGTCTGGAACTCTGGCACCCAGATTGCTCTGAGGTCTGTAAAATAGACAAGAATAATAAAAAGGATCTTCAAGGTTACCTAGAAGACAGCAAAGCTAGTTCTGAGGCAGATGGCATAATATCAATATAAAGTAAATACCATTTTCTTCTGAAAAGCAATATTGTATGGACTCCTGCAGTGAAATTTCTGCATTTTTAGTATTAAAATTAATTTGCCATTTAGACAAAATTCAAATTATGTATTCAAAGCCTAGAAATAATCATGTAGGCTGAAATTAAGTTAAGATCTATTTTGGCCTTTGTAGTATATTCTCTAGTCTTCTTTGTGTTGACAACACTGTCATGAAAAGATGTAAGGAGTTCTCCAAATCATTAATGCCACATTCAAAATGGTTTTTTTGTAGCTCATGCCTCCACACTAAACCCACTCTCAGACACCTCTGTTCTTCCACCCAATTGTTTATTTTCTCCCTCAGATTATTGTGTCTGTCACATTTTTACAACTAGACTACAAGCTCTTTTAAGGGCAGAGACCAATTACCAGCATTAAATTCACGTGCAATCTCCCCATGTCCACACGGGTGCTTCCAAAGTTAATGTTGCTCAGTATATACTTGCCTATAAAGGAATTACAGAAAAAAATCTATTCTACCTAAATTAATAAAATATCACATTAAATAGGGTATAACTCAGAGCATGGAAGAAGCACGGGAAATCCCAGACCACAAAATGAATTATCCCAAAAGCCACTGGCCAATCCACTGATTGTAAACAAATGCTTGTGAGCTGGGCACCATTTAAATTTATAATAGAGGGGAGGGTTACAACAAATTTAATTACAAAAAAAGAATATTTTTATACCTAAATTTTTGAGCTCAACCGACCTTGAATTTTAATAGAATAGATAAGATACAGAGCATTCCTTTAGATTTCTAATGGAAAAATTCCTATTTTTTCTTATGAAACAAGCAGTTAGAATTTTTATAATTATATTAATTGAAAGAATTGGTGAATTCTTGAATTCACCAAAAATTCACCCATCTCTCCTTCCTTTATTTTCCAAGGTTTGGTAACAGTACAAAATCAAATTCTTCTTAATTCAAAATTGAGTTTAGCCATTGTAAAATCCTTCATCAATATTACTTTGCTAGGAGGACAAAATAAGATCAAACTATCGACTGCATGGTACAAAATGACCCCTCAGTGATTCACTTGAGATAGAATAGCCTTCAGACTGCACCAGAACTGAAATTTGAATTCCAAAGTGGATCATCAAATCACAGCTCTTTTTTCTCTTCTCTCTTTTATGCCACTAGAAATGCACCTGCCACCTGACTTTTGAGATTTTGCAAAGAGATCATATTTAGATCCTTTGTCTCTTCCAACTTCCCTATCCCCCATCTCTGCACTCAGGGATGATGACTCCCAGATAAATACAATGAGTACAAACAACATGGTTAAAAGGGCAATTTAGTCTACTCTTGCAGCCAAGTTACCCACAGAATAAACAAGTTGGCTTACACAATAGTTTCTTCAAGGACTTTGTTACAAGCGGGGCTGGCTTAAGCAAACAGCCTGCTGCAGTCCGAAAAAACTCTGTGGAAAGCAGCCTGCATCACTATGAAATGTGTATACAAAACATTTTATTCAATTTTAACTGCAAACTTTTACTTCTTAAGTCTGGAAAAAACATACAGGTAAAAAAGGAGGAAAGAGAAGTTTTGTGCAGTACCTCATGCCCTCTCCACCACCCAGCACCTTATTTTTTTTCTATTTCTTCAAAAAATTATATATTCCAGAGGAGAGAATTTTTTACATTATTTGAGCAAATTTTTACAGGTACTGTCTATATTTATTAAAGTTTTCCAAATGTAATTAACTTTCCATCACTTTCTAAAAGAAAGCAAAAGACATGGTTTTGTTTTTTTCTTAAGACCCAAGTCTTGTTGCCACCACAAAGAAATGGTACATGTTGGAGATGATGGACATACTAATTACCTGATTTGATTATTAAGTAACGAATACATGTATCCATGTATTGAAACATCACACTGTACCCTATAAATATGTACAATTATAATGTGTCAATTACAAACAATTTTAAAAGACTCAAGGTTTATGGATATTAATTATTATATCATCTTGAAACCCAGATATGTAGAACTATTTATTCCCGTTCTAAATGGCACTTCTTTCTCCTCTGTTTTCTGCTGATATTTTCCTTACTACAATTATATCTATGGCTGCTGCATGTCATTGTTGAGTTTGAAGTTCTGAAGCTGAGTTGCATATTCTCCCTTCTACAGAATAGTGAGAATGGATTTTATGAGGACTGTTTGCCTTCAGAAGCCTCCTTTCTCACTCCCTCCCAATTCATGTCTATGGTGCGATGTCTACAACAGATTAGTAGACTCCTACTTAGTCATCTATGAATCAATCATCTAATTATTTGACTTATGTTCAAAGCAGCTACTCCCAAAATTATGACCTTTCTACCTGTGAGGAGTAGCCCAATCTATTGCCAGGATCTACCACCACCATCAGGGGTGTTTCTCCCTTATAATGACACCCAGGTTTTGTCCGTTGTTACTTTGGTAATTTGCAGGACCCGATGGAGAATGTCGATGCCGGCGGAGAACATACTCAGTAGACTGAGCATGTGAGGTGGGCGGAGGAGGTCGGGTGTGACTGCACTGCTGGGCGGACTCCTGCTCCCACCTGTTGGGGTGGGCGGGGCCAGCACACCTGTGATCCTTACTGTAAGTTTTGCCAGCCTTGGGCAGCTTTTCAAAGATAGATGCTGAAAACCAACAAAGGACATTATGAAAAACAGTAGATTAAATGCCTTTATTCTACTTACAGGTCTTTTGGGAACTATTTCCATCTAAAAGCTACTCTCAGCAATTCTCAAATCAGAAAAATTAACATGGAACAATAGTTTTCAAGCTTTTTGTCATCAACCTCTACACCAAAAGGAAAGTTAATAATATTTGACATACTCGGGAAATGAAGTATTTTCAGATCCTTAATATTTATGAAGAGAACATTTAACAGGTACAAGCAGACCTTGTTTTATTATGCTTTGTTTTATTGCACTTCACAGATACTGTGTTTGTCACAAACTGAAAGTTTGTGGCAATCCTGCTTCAAGCAAACTCACTGATGCTATTTTTCCAAAAGCATTTGCTCACTTCATGTCTCTGTGTAACATTTTGGCAATTTTCACAGTATTTCAAACTTTTTCATTACTATATCTGATATGGCAATCTGTGATTAGTGACTTTTGATGTTACTAGTGCAATTGTCTTGGGGCACCACAAACTGTACCCATACAAGAAAGCAAACTTAATAAATGTGTGTGCTCTGATTGCTCCAACGACCAGCCATTCCCCCATCTCTCTCCCTCTCCTCAGGCATCCCTATTCCCTGAGACACAATAATATTGGCATTAAGACAAGTAATAATCCTACAATGGAAGTGTTCAAGTGAATGGAGGAGTCACATATCTCTCGCTTTAAATCAAAATCTAGAAATAATTATGCTTAGTGAGAAAGGCACATCAAAAGCTGAGATAGGCTGAAAGCTAGGACTTTTGCACAGTTTGCCAAGTTGCGAATGCAAAGGAAAAGTTCTTGAAGGAAAGTAAAAGTGCTATTCCAGTGCACACATGAACGTTAAGAAAGTGAAACAGCCTTATTGTTGATATAGAGAAAGTTCTAATGGTTTGGATAGAAGATCAAACTAGCCACAACATTCCCTTAAGTCAAAGCCTAATCCAGGGAAAGGCCCTAACTCTTTCTTCAATTCGATGAAGGCTGAAAGAAGTGAGGTAGCTGTAGAAGAAAAGTTTCAAGTTAGCAGAGGTTGGTTCATGAGGCTTAAGTCAAGTAGCCATCTCCATAACATAAAAAAACAAGATGAAGCAGCAAGTGCTGATGTAAAAGCTGTAGTAATTTAATCAGAAGATCTAACTAAGATCATTTGATGATGATAGCTACTCCCAACAAATTTTCAGTGTAGACAAAACAGCCTTGTAATGGAAGACAATGCCTTCTAGGACTGTAATAGCTAGAAAGAAGTCAAGGCTTGGCTTCAAAGCTTGGAAGAATAGGCTGACTCTCTTGTTAGGGGCTAATGCATCCAGTAACTTTAAATTGAAGCTAATCCTCGCTTACCATTCTCAAAATCCTGGAGCCCTAAACAATTATGCTAAATGTACTCTGCCTGTCTTCTATAAATGGAACAACAAAGCCTGGATTACAGCACATCTCTTTACAGCCTGGCTTGCTAAATATTTTAAGCCCACTGTTGATTGAGATCTGCTGCTCAGAGAAAAAAGAGTCCTTTCAAAATTTGATTGCTCATTGACAATGCACCTGATCACCTAAGAGCTCTGATGGTGATGTACAAGAGATTAATGTTGTTTTCATGCTGCTAACACAATGTCCATTCTGCAGCCCATGGATCAAGGAGCAATTCTGAATTTCAAATTATTATTTAAGAAATACATTTTATAAAGTTATAGCTGCCTTACATAGTGATTCCTCTGATGGATCTGGGAAAAGTCAAATGGAAACCTTCTGGAAAGAAGTCACCATTCCAGATGCCATTAAAAACATTTGCAATTCAGGTCGAAACATCCACATTAACAGGAGTTTGGCAGAAGTTGATGCCAACCCTCATGGATGACTTTGAGAAGTTGAAGACGTTAGTATAGGAAGCAAATGCAGATGTGGTAAAACTAGCAAGATAGGTAGGAATAGAAGGGCAGCCTAAAGATGTGACTGAATTTCTTCAGTCTCATCATAAAACTTGAATGGATGAGAGTCACTTCTCACGGGTAGTGAGCAAAGAAAATGGTTGCTTGAGGTAAAATCTACTCCTGGTGAAGATGTTGTGAACATTGTTGAAATTACAGCAAAAGATTTAGAATATTTCACAGACTTAGGTAATAAAGCAGTGTCAGGATTTGAGAGCATTGACTCCAATTTTGAAAGAAGTTGTACTGTGGGTAAAATGCTATCAAACACATCGTACACTACAGAGGACCGTTTCATGAAAGGAAGGGTCAATCGATGCAGCAAACTTTATTTTACGATGATGAAATTTTAAGAAACTGCCACAACTTCCCTAACCTTCCAGCCATCAACATCGAGGCAAGACCCTCTACCAACAAAAAAATTACAACTCACTAAAGGCTCAGATGATTGTATATTTTTAGTAATAAAGTATTTTTAATTAATATATGTACATTGTTTTATAGCTCTAATGTTACTGCCTGCTCAATAGACTACAGTATAGCGTAAACATAACTTTTATATGTACTGGGAAATGAAAAAATTTCTGTGACTGACATTATTGTGATATCTGCTTTATTGTGATGGCCTGAAACCAAACCCGCAATATCCACTAGATGTGCCTGTACCTACTATGTGCCAGGGGAAAGCAAACATGATAAGATGCAGACTTAAACACAGACTTTTTTTTTTCCCCTAAAGTCAAACATAACATAAAAGTTATGTTTGACTTTAGTATAAGAGCTATTTGGTGTCTGTGTAAGGAGATAAGCAGACAATCAGAGACTCTAAGATCTCTCCTTTCACGTTTGTATAGGTTGGTCCTAGAATTGTTCAATTGCTTCATACTCTGATTTTAAGGATACTGAAAGATCTCCTCATCTCAAAGTATCTCTGTTATGTGGAGGCTGGAGGTGCCCTGCACTTAAATCAAAATACTACTTATTTGTTTAAACAGTTATACCAGCAGTTTCTATTAAAAAATGAGTACAAATTTTCACTAGATTATCTACCCTGTCACATAGTTAAAAAAAAAAAAAAAAAAAGAGCTCTCAGGGAAAGGAAAGCTGGATGGGCAAAATTTCAAGGTTTCTCCTCCCACATATAATACATTGAGAGGCTTGTAAGACTCAGAGGCACGTAGGGACACTTGGTATTTAGCAAGCAGATCAGTAAATGATGGTGGAAAATCAGACCAGCCCCAGGCAAAAGGAAACTAAGTAAGTGCAGTTTGTCTTTTAAAACCCTTTCACCTTCTCATATGCCATTGCTCTTTCCTGTTCAGGGTCTGTTTTGTATCCTCAGTAGGTTTACACAGATACACACACACACACACACACACACGCACACTCATACACCCAATACACACAGACACACACGTGCATAAAGTCCCCAGCTTGCTCTGTTGAAATTCAGCTTATACCAACCAAGGGAAATGTATAATGCCCTATATATTTTACACGCTTTCAAAATATTTCCTTTTTAATAGAAAACTTTTAACAACTCAAAATCTTTTTGAATAGAGGAAGTGTTTTTCTAATATTGGAAGTTGGCAGTTGACAGAAACAATTTGAGGTTCACACAGACATGCCTAGTCTCTTCCCACCCAACATTTATCATATGTCTGGGGAAAATTTATCACTACACAGGCTAAAATCCCTTCTACAAAGTCAAAATCAAGCTTTTCAATATCGTAATTTCACATAGAGCTAGCTCCTTGATTCACATGAGGTATTCAAAAAGTATTTGCTGAAGGGAGAAGGAAGATATGAAGGAGGAAATCATCTAATACCACAGTATACAACATTTACATAACTCTATATATCTATATTTATATATATTAATTTAAGGTAGAATTAAACTTCAATATGCAATTTAAAATTTTTTATTGAGTTTTTTTAAATGTTTTTGAAAGACCAACTCACAATGTAAGCCTACATATTCAGAAAATATACTTGGTCCAAATCAAGAAAATCTTCATTATTCTTCTTTTATTCTGAAACAAACAACAATTTGTATTTTCTTTTCATGAAGTATGATTATTTGAAAAAAGAGAGTAAATATTTTATATTTTTTAAAACTTCTACCATCAAATTATTGATGTCATTTCATCACTTTCAACAAATCCTTGTTTCCCATTTTTGGCTTGTACCTATGGAGTTGAACAACCTACTTGGCTC
The DNA here is from genome assembly GCA_963575035.1 of Avahi laniger. Taxonomy (NCBI): domain Eukaryota; kingdom Metazoa; phylum Chordata; class Mammalia; order Primates; family Indriidae; genus Avahi; species Avahi laniger. The sequence goes on along the minus strand of CAUYSK010022251.1, from coordinate 18,434 downwards.
CCTGAAAATATGTGCTGTCTGAGGGATGGGCACCCTCGTAGCTCTGACGTGGGTGGTGCAAAGGCAATTTATGTACCAAAGCGTTCACACCCTCTTAATATTCTGAAACTAAAAACAAAACAAATGAAACAGAAAGGAAGAAAATATGCTTTCATAGAGCTCTACGTATGCAGTTCACAGAGCTCACCACCAGAGGGCAATAAAAAAATTGACTCCGGAAGCCCAGTAGTGAAAATGGAGTTTAAATAAAAGCACCACTTAGTAGTATGCTTTTCTGACCTACGTTATATGTAATAACTTAATGTATACATACATATGGATTATGAAAAGTCGGCAACACACCTCACTAGTCAATTTCTATTGCAAGGAGAAAGTAATCTAAGCATAAAAAAATTGTATATTTACATCTTAAAATTCTATCTCCGCAGAGCCTAATAGCTATGGAAAAATTATAGGAATAATAGTTTTCTGTGACTCAATGACCACCCTACCATTATCAAGAGTAGAATTTACCTTTCTAGGATGCTCAAACTCACAGGAAAAATGCATATCTAGGATAATGGACAAACTCTCTGACAGAGAAAAATAATTCTTCACGTGGAAAACCGTGAGAGGTAGGAGGAACAGTTTGTTCTGTACTACTGTAGATAAACAGATAAAGAATCCAAGAAACATAAAGTCACTTCTAAAAAATAAATGGAGGGAGAAAAGAATTAATTTGGCTGGGGAAGAAAGGAGAAGTGGTTTTTAAAATTTTATTTATTATTTATTCATTTATTTAATATGTTTTCAACTTTGGAATATAAGGAAACAGTAGATTTCAGACGAGTATCCTAATGAGACAAACAAACAAAAAAAACAGAGGACTCAATTGGAGCCCAGCCAGTGTTTGAACACCTTGTAATAATGCTGGTGAAATGCAGCCAAATCACTTGAATTACAAACATCCTCTCTGAAAATCATCTTAAGAAATCTATCTTAATTTAGGTCTTAAGAAAATTATTGTATTTTCTTTAGATGGGTTAAATAAATAATAATATCTAAACCTCATGGATATAAAGTACCCTGACTCCTGTAATTTAGAACATGCCTCTAAAAGAGAAAATCTGAGTGACAAGTTTCCAAGACTCCATACTTAATGCATACTTCTTAGATAAGAAGCATCTCTAGTCAAATATACTGTCCCAGATTCCTTCTTAGTTGCTCTCCAATATGACAGCTGAAAGGAGTTCCTCTTTTCTTCCCAAATACATTTTGGGAAATGGAGGTCGGTGTGAGTTAAAGAAACTATCTAAATGGAGGATAGTAATCAATACTTTAAAAAAAAAAGTAAAAACTTCTGTTTAGATAAGATGTTTTCATTGAACAATATTCAATACCAGCTTTTGAAACCTGGGGTAACAAATATTTTAAAGTTTGTACATCAATCATGGTTAACTATGTTATTTTCCTTTCTATCAAAGGTGGTAGATTTTATATATATGTGTGTAGGTGTATATAATTACTGTAATACTATATTAATATAACTTTAACTATGCATTACATTTCTTTGGGGTAACTCTCTTATTCTTCTGTATATGTTCTAGAAAAGCACACATAAGAGTTCAATAAAATTTGAATAGCTATATTACTGACTAAAAGAATATATACTAGGGGCACATGCTTACTCTAAATTATACTAAATAATAACAACTTTTACACTTAATAATATTATGAATTCTTTAATGTAATAAAAACTATAATTTGCAATTACTGATGAAACTGTGAGGACTTTATATATTAATGATAAATGTAAAAATCTTCAAAGAAATACCAGGACCCTGGGTTACCTTTGATTGTAATTACAGAGAAAAATGTTCTCATAACAAATATTTTCTTTGTAATGCAATTAAATTGTGATAACTCTGTTACTTAAATTGCAGCTAGATCTTTTAATGGGAAAACATGCTAGAATTGTCCTCCCTATTGCTACTGTTTTCTTCCTTTACATGTTTACCACTAATTAACAGAAACTCCTGGAAGGGAGGAGTTTAGTGGGAGCAGAGTAACAAGAATAAGACCAGGGTTGGGGACACTGAATCACAGTGACACACAAAAGAGTACAGACCCAGGAGCAGTTAGGAGGGAGACTATCATGGCCTGACATAAAGCCCAATTTTTTTAGACCCGAAAACATAACTCTAAAAGACTCATTTTTTTCCCAGAAAAAGGCCTTTTATTTACAATGGCCCTCATCATTCTGAGTAAAACAAAAGTAAGATTTAATCCCTCCTCTCCATCTGCTTAGACAAGGTGGAAAGCAAACACCAGTACCAACAAACTAAGAGCTACACGTGCTAACAGTGGAGAAGAAGCAATAGACGTCTTCCCTACAGCCTGTGAGACCTAGCAGCTGGATCTGCCTCCTGTCGTGGGTGGGCAAGGACAGCAATTCTGCGCAGGTCCTGCTCAGGCAGCCACAGCATACAGCAGAAACTTGCAGCCTTCTCCTTAACAGGGTTAATAGGGTATACACTTACTCAGGCATTAATTTTGGGACTAACTCGATAATAAAAATGTGACCCATCAATTCGTTTAAATTATATTGCTGAGACTAATTAGACGAATACACACACACATACAATTCAAACCCACAATTTACATAAAATTTCAACCATCTATTTTATAATTAAGTGGCGTAATTCAGCTTGACTTACTAATAGTGACAAGAGGAGAAAATTCTAACTGTAAAATAACAATTGTTTCATGGGTTCAGATTCCCAGAGGCCATTGAATTTAGGAACTAATATCAGTGCCATGGTGCTTGGTTACAGTTGAATTGTGTCTCCAGAAAGATATGTTGAAATGCTAACCCCCAGTGCTTCAGAATGTGACCATATTTGGAAATAAGGCTCATTGCAGATGTAATTAGTTAAATTGAGATTAATAGGATGGGTCCTTCATCTAATATGACTGGTATCCATATAAGAAAAAAAGACACAGAGGAAGACACACACAAAGAATGTAGTGTAAGACAGCGGAAGATATTGGAGTGAGGCAGATGCGAGCCAAGAAATGCTAAGTAAGGACGCTGGTCACCACCAGAAGCTGGAAGACGAAAGGAAGTTACTCTCTTTGAGGCTTCAAAGACACTATGGCCCTCCCAACACCTTGATTTTGGACTTCTTGCCTCCAGAGCTGTGAGAGAATAAATTTCTGGGTTTTTTTTGTTTTTTTTTTTTTTTTTAGGCAGAGTCTCGCTTTGTTGCCCAGGCTAGAGTGCCATGGCGTCAGCCTAGCTCACAGCAACCTCAAACTCCCGAGCTCAAGCAATCCTTCTGCCTCAGCCTCTCAAGTAGCTGGGACTGCAGGCATGTGCCACCATGCTCGGCTAATTTTTTCTATATATTTTTAGTTGTCCAAATCATTTCTTTCTATTTTTTAGTAGAGATGGGATCTTGCTCTTGTTCAGGCTGGTCTCGAACTCATGACCTTGAGCGATCCACCCGCCTCGGTCTCCCAGAATGCTAGGAATTTCTGTTTTTTTTAAGACACCCAGTTTGTGGCACTTGACTACAAGAGCCCTTGGGCACGCATCTTCCCATGGTTCGCAGTATCTGATCCCTGAGACGATACCTACATTTTGACTGCACACCGACTATTCCCAAATAACCAAGGGACAAAAGATAAATGCACCAGTGAGAACACAACCCAGTTTTTTAATTCCCAGACTATTTAATAAACACTTACAAAATTCATTCTCATTCTTCAAGTCAGTACTCATAAGGGATGTATTTAATAGACAGCTTATAAAAATGTTAAATCCAATAAAAACAGTAATCCTTTACCTTACCATCCACAAAGATTCTTATTTAAGAAAAAATAATTTTTCCTGTTATTTGAAATAAACTACTTAAACCATGAATCTTTATTTCATTTTTCATTTTAAAACATTATTCATTGGTTTCTAATGAGATTAATACTTAATTGTTTTACAACTGTCTCTATCTTCTTACTTCCCAATAGAAGTAAAACAAAAATCATTGTTAAATAGTATTTATTGATATGAAAGTATAATTTATTTTCATACAGCCTTTTGTTTTGCCAAGATTTGATAATTGCCATACTTTTGCTGTTTCTTTGCTTTTTAATTTGACATAATTAAAATATTCTCAACTTCTCTGATATATCTGTAAAACTCCTCATGATATGCTCCAACAAAACAGAAAGCAAAATTGTTTGAAATAATATGTATTCAAAAATATTTCAAATCTACCTTCATATGTAATTGTGTATGGCTAGATGTGTAATTTTAGATTAAAAACTATTTTTCTTCAGAATTTTGAAGGAATTATTCATTTTTCTTTTGGTTTCCAGTGATGTTATTTAGAAATCCAATGCCATTCTCACTACTGATTCATTTGTATACTACATTTTTCTCCCTGCCCCACATTCAACAGTCCAAAATCTTTTAGAATTGTCTCTTTATCCCTAAAGTTTTGATATTCCACAATAATGTACAATGATATAAATGTTTAACTCATTGTACTCAGATTTCATTGGAATCTTTATACCTAGAATTCCATGTATTTTACTCCTGCAAAATTGTCTTGTATTATTTCTTTGAAAATTTCTCCCTAGTTTTTCCCTTTGTTTTCTTTTTCTGGAATTTGTATCAGCTGAATATTATGCCTTCAAGCTTGATGCTATAATTTACAATTTTTCTTCTATATTTATCTCTCTTTTGTTGTTCTACTTTCTGGGGAATTTCCTCAGTTATGTCTTCTAAGCCTCTTAATAATTTTGTATTTATCATGGCATGACTTTGGGATATCTTTCTTGCTGCTTTGAAACACATAACATCAGATTTATGGATATAGTATCATTTATTAAAGATTTTTATCAATATTAATTAAAGTATTTTTAATGTTTGCCTGCACTGTGCTTTGCTTATTTTAATTTGTTTTGTTGTTGTTCACTTAATTGTTTTTTGGTCTGTGTCTATTATATTAGATGCTTTCTGCAAATGTCTTATAAATTTGATCATGTATTCATTTTAAGAATAAGTCATTTTAAATAAACCTGATTAGAAAATCAATGAACATGATTGTGCATTTCTACCGCTTGTCAATAGCTTGGCTACAGAGTCATGACCAGGTGTCTATCTGGTCATGTGCTTATTCCATATCAGCCGGCCTTTTTTCCTTGGACAGAGAATTTCACCACAGAGAAACCATTTATTCATAAAGAACATAAACTTGTCAACCTGCATGTGGAAGAACAAACTGTGAGTTCATTATTCTGATGATAACTCAAACCCTCTGCTTTTAGTAAATTATATCACTTCCATTTTCAGCCCCGACAGTATTGCAGAATCCAGTCTCTCTGGTTTAACCTCTTCAATGAAACCTCCAGGCTTCTGCTGGAGTAGGAAAAGGGAAGTTACTTTGTTGTTCGTTTTGGGCTAGAAGATTTGGGGGTAGTATAGCTACTCCTTAAACAGACTTTCAAATAATCTTTCCAGTTTTCAAGTCCACTATGTACGCCTGTTTTAAAGTGCTCACAATTTCTGAGCCTTCCAAGGTTTTAGTGAAAATCAGCTAAATTCTTGTTGATGTCTTTATAAAGGGATCTTTGCAAAGTGAAGAAACCAAAATCTAAATCACATTAATTCACTTATCTTCCATCTCCAAAATTTTGTTGACATTTATCATCTATTATATTCTCCCTCCTAATTATCCTTGTCTTTGTGACTTTGTGCCATTCATAAAACATTAATGTTATTTTACTACAATTATTATACCATGAATTTATCTACTGAGTTCCAGGGCACATATACATAGCAAAAGTGAAGATTGCTTTTTATTAGCATTTTCTTCCTTACCCGTAGATCTACCATAAGAACCCAGAAAGGCATCATTTCCTATATGGGGTCTTAAAAATAATTCTAGATCAAATATTTTCAAAATACATTTAAAAACTAAGATGCATACAGATAGTCTGGATTCTGATTATGGCTCCAAGTTACATTTGAAAAATTATTTAATCACTCAGTGCTTTAGTTTCCTTTTCCGTAATTTGGGGATAATAATAATTAATTAATGTGATTATAGTGAGAACTAAATCAGTTAATGTGCGTAAAGCATTGAGAAGAGTGTCACAAGTTCACACGGAATGGCAGTGTGCTATTGCTCTTCCTCAGCTGTTTCCAGGCTTAAAATTTTCCTGGATTTATTATACTTAGTTATTTAGATCTCTCTGTCTTACTCTTCCACTTTTTACAAGAGTATGTGGGATCCAACTTTTCCCAGTTAAAGTGGACAATCAAGTATTTTTTTCAAAATAAAGTTTATCTACTTTGAACTTTTAAAGATGATCAAATTATTGGGCAGCACTCCCTCTCTCACTAGTCTCTGTAAAGAGAAAAAAGGTGGAAAGTGTAGAGATTTACTGCCCCACTGGAATAGATTTATGCTGTGTACTCCCTAAAAGGAAAGCTGGCTATAGTAAGGTTTTGAGTGTTCTTCTAAATTGCAATTTTCTCTTCCAATATATTTAAAATCATTCACCAAGAAATATTATACAAGACGAGAAAAGCAGTACAAGTGATAATAGTAACAAAAACAATTATAGAATAATGTTATCCCTTATAAAAAAAAAGGGACTGGTATATTAGCTGGTAGGAGAAATCACTGGGCTATTTTCCAGGTTAAAATTTAATAAAGAAAATATACTATAGGATTGCCTGAAATGAGTTTTTTTAAATTATCTGTGCATTTTATACTGGTTATGTACAATTACAAATTTCAGTTCTTGGACTCCCCCTTAGTGGCAGAACACATGGATCCTGGTTATACGCTAACATGCTATGTGACCTGTGCTACACCATTAAACTTTCTGGGATCTTCTCCGAAACATGAAGTTTGGACTATAATTACTGAATTCTATCCAGCTTAAAATTCTACAATTTCCAACTTTTCAGCATCTGTAATTTTATTTACAAAACATGTGAAAAAAATTTTAATTTGATTCAAGATGGTGTGATATAGCAAAGGTTAAGCAACATTTAAATGTTGATTTGAACTTAAAAAAGTAACATTCTTCTCTTCAGTTATTCAATAAAGGTTTATAGAAGGCCTATTATGGCCAAACATTATGCCAGAACATAAGCATGAATAATCAAATGGAGAAGAATACCTAGAAAAAATGAATAGTATTGGTAAAAGTTTAGTTGGAGGACAGCTTATTGTATGGATATACCACATGTTTATGGGAACAGGGGTAGACCACATTTTTAATCAAGAGCGTGGTACATAGAAGTATGAATTGAGAATTGAGTTGAACAGGAAAGTAGAAGTCAAATTTAGGAAACGTTTTGAATGCTTCACTGAGAAATTTGTACTCAATTAGATAGATAATAAGGAGATAATAAAGAGGCACAGAAGAATCCTGAGAGATGAGCGGGTAAGCAATTTTGGCTTCTAGGAAGATTCTTTCAACAACATCTTGTGGAATAGATTGGACAGAGACTAATAATTTTATATTATAAACCTATTTTGTGTTTGTCAATATTATTATTCCATTAATTTTCAATACAGTGAATAATGAAGTATTCTAGACAAGTGTTTGACAAACTATGGCCCATGGTCCAGATCCAACTGCTTTTACAAATATCTTTGTCTTGCTTAACCATTGTTGGTCTAAAGTCTATTTTGTCTGATATGAGAATGGCTACACCTGCTCTCTTTTGAGTTACATTTGTGCACATTTTTTCCATCATTTTACATGGAGCCTGTGTGCATCCTTGTGGGTTAGATATGTCTCCTACAGATACTTGGGTTGTGTTTTTTCATCCACTCAGAAAGTCTGTATCTTTTGAGTGGTGTATATAAACTGTTAACGTTAAGAGATAGAATTGATATGTGGGTTGTTGTTCTGTTCATCATGTTGGATAGTACCATACTGCTTTGTTTCCTCTTTTGTGCTATTGTTGTATAGGAATTGTGAGTTTTTGCTTTCTTGGGTGATTTTAGACTGGTGGGTATCTATTGTGCTGATTCATGTATAATGCAGTTCTGAGTATTTCCTGCAGGTCAGGTCTGGTCATGACAAATTCCTTCACTGTTTGCTTATCTGGAAAAGACTTAGGACTATTCACTTGTGATTGCCACTGTTGTAGCATGTGCTTAACAATCTTTGTGCTTGGTGTTGCATTGTGCACCAGATATTTGCAGGAAGTTCAAGTTGGGAGCTGCACAAGACCCTCTCTGTGGAGGCTGGTATTGTGGGGATCGTTCTGCCCAGGGTTTCCCCATAGAAGTGACAGTGGAAGTTGTGTGAGACTTTCTAGGCAGTGGTCATTGGTCCCTAGGCTTTGGGCATTTCCTGAACCAGGTCCCAGTGCACTGGCAGTTTGAGGCTGGGGGTCCCTAGTGGGATATGGGACTTTGGAGCAGTTCTACCAGCCCTGGGGCAGTTGTGGAGGCCCTGGGGTGAGGTCTTGGGGTCTAGGTACAATGCTGGGATCTCAGGTGTTGTGTCCCATACCTGGTGGGAACTCTGGAGCCACAGGGTGACACCGTGGGCTCTTGCATGAGAGCCTCAGAGCCAGGACTGGGGAGGATGCAGAAGTAGGGCTTTTGAGCAGAGCCTCAGAGTCAGAAGCAGGGCCATGTGGGCAGTGGGCTGATCTGACCTGGAGGGCGGAGTCATGGCCAAATAGGCTACAGGCTATTCTGCAGGCTGGAGGACTGCGCAGATGCCAAGTCATACGGGCGGAGGTCAGTTCCAGCAGCCCAGGGGCCATGAAGGTCTCTCTGTCCCCTCCAGGACCTGCTGAAGTAGTTGCCCAAAGCCCCCGAGGTTGGAGCCTGCAGCGCTCCAGTCATCTCCTGCACATCATTTAATGTACATATTAGCCATTTATACTGTATATTTTTGATCTATTGCCCAATTTTAAATTGAATTATTTGTCTTTTAATTGTAGAACTTTAAAAATCCTTTTATATTCTTCATACTAATCCTTAATATAAGATCTATGATATGCTAGTTGCATATATGTTTTCCCATTCTATGTATTGCCTTTTCACTTTCTTAATGGTGTCCTTTGAAGCACAAAAGATTTGAATTTTAATGGAGTCCAATTTATTTATTTTTTTCTTTTGTTGCTTATGCTTTTGTGTCATATTTAAGAAGTTATTGCCTAATCCAAGGTTATGAATATTTAGGCCTATGTTTTCTTCTAAAGTATACACATATATATGTATGTATATGTTAAATTTAGGTCTGTGATCTATTTTAAATTAATTTTTGTAGATCATGTGAGATAGACATAAAATTTTATTCTTTTGCATGTGGATATCCAATCTCTCCAGCACTGTTGATTGAAAAGACTATTCTTTCCTACATTGAATTGTATTGACAGTCTTACTGAAAATCAGTTGACCATAGAAGTGTTGGTTCTGGACTCTGAATTGCATTTCAATGATATATATGTCTACCGTATGCCAATATATAAATCTTACACTTCTTTTGTTATATATTTTCTAATTATTTTATTCTTTTTGTGCTATTGTAAACGGAATTATTCTCTTAATTTTATTTTTAGACTGTTCACTGAAATTGAATAGAAGTGTAATTTATTTTTGTATATTGATGTTTTATTCTCAATTCTTCTGAACAGGTTCATCAGCTTTAATAGATTATGGATTCCATAGGATTTTCTATATGCAAGATCATATTATCTGTGAATAGAGATAGTTTTATTTCTAGATTTCTGATCTGTAGGCCTTTTATTTCTTTCTCTTTCCTAATATCCTTTACTAAAACCTCCAATACAATGTTGTTGTCAATTTGGCTGACCTTTTCGAAGAACCAATTTGGTTTCCACTTTTTTCTCTACTGCTTTTTTATTCTCTATTGCTATTTTATTTTCTATTTCATTTATTTCCATTCTGGTACTTGTTATTTGCTTCTTTCTGATTGTTTTGCTTTTAGTTTACTCTTCTTTATCTAGTTTCTTAGGGCAGAAGATTAGGTTATTGATTCGGATCTTCTTTTCAATATAGATGTTTATAGCTATGAATCTTTCTCTAAGCTCTGCTTTCACTGCATCCAATAGGTTTGATATATTGTGTTTTCATTCATCTCAAAGTATTACTAATTTCTCTTGATATTTCTTCTTTGATCCATTAGTAATTTAGGAGTATGTTGCTGTATTTGCACATATTTGTGAGTTTCACAAATTTCTTTCTGTTAATAATTTCTAATTCCATTCCATTGTTGCCAGGAAGCATATCAATTATGTCCTTTCAAATTTATTGAAGTTCATGTTATGACCTAATGTATGTTTTCCCCAGCATAATGTTTCATGTGCAGTTGAAAAGAATGCATTTTCTACTGCTGTTTGTTAGAGTGTAGCAGAGATGTCTGTTAAGTCTAGTTGGTGTATAGTACTGTTCAGGTCTTTCATTTTCTTGTTCATTTTCTGTCTAGTTGTTCTGTTATCAAAAGTGGGGCACCAAAGTATTCAACTATTATTGTAGAACTGTCAATTTCTCCTTTCAATCGTGTTCATTTTACTTTATGTACTTTGAAGTTCTGTTGTTAGAGGGATATATGTTTATAATTTTTATATATTTTTGATGGATTTCAGTATTTCATCATTATAAAAATGGATTTGTCTGTAGTTGAAATTTTCATCTTAAAGTATATTTTGTCAGGTACTTGGTTAGCCACTTCAGGTTTTTTGTTTGTTTGTGTTTTTGTTTTGTCTTTTTACAGTTCTTATGGTTTACCTAATTCTTTTCTTTTATATTCCACCTGTATATGTCCTAGATTCTAAAGTGTGTCACCTGTAGCAAGTATATGTTTGTATAATTTTTTTAATATTCATTCTGAAAATTTCTACCTTTAGATTGGAATGTTTAATTATTTTACATTAAACGCAATTCCTAGTCATTTAGAATTTATGTGTGACATTTTGCTATTTGTTTTCTATGAGTCTTAAATCTTTTTTATTCCTATTTCTGTATTACTGCCTTATTTTTGTTAAATAGATATTTTATAGTATACCATTTCAAAACTCTTATCTGTTACTATATTTTTAAGTTATTTCTTTAATGCTTTCCCTAAGTATTACAATTAACATCTTAACTTATACTATCCAATTACGATTAATTCCAACATAATTTCACTAGTATTAAAAAAACCTTTTCTTCTATGTAGCTCCAAGCTCTCATCCTCCTGTGTGCTTTGTCATAAAAATTACATTTTTATACATTATTACCCATAAACATAGATTTATAATTGCTGCTTTATATAATTGTCTTATAACTTGGAGAGAAGAAAAAAGTACTACAAACAAAAAATATATTTATACTGTTGTTTTTTATTTTTCCCTATGTAGTTACATTTATTGCAACTTTTTATTTTTTCACATGGGTTCAATTTACTGTATGGTGTCCTTTCATTTCCATCAGAAGAAACCTCTTTAGTAGTACTGGTGGAACTGGTTTGCTAGCAATAAATTCTCTTAGTTTTGTAAAAAAATATTAAAAGCTTTACAAATTTGCCTGTCACCATTGTACAAGAACCATGTTAACCTTCGCTGGTTAACATTCCAATTTCAGTATACGCGCTGTTGCAGTGAACATTTAATATCTACTCTTATATACTACAAAATTTAAAACATAATAGATGATGAAGTTATAGCTACAGACTTGCTATTTGTTAGGGATCATTTCAAGAGCACATTTGGGCAATACTAACATTGATGTTGTAACTTCAGTGTTACAATGTTGTAACAAGATATATAGATGAACCTCAAGTCATGTAGCAAGATCAATAGATGGACCTCATCTGATGCCTTTTTTTCTGATAAGTAACATTAAACTTAATTATAAGTTGTCACATTTCTCCTGGTTTTCTTTGGTTAAAAAGAGATCATCTTTTAACTTAGCATAAGTGAAATGAAAACATAACGTTTTGTATTAATTCCTGAATAAAAACACATAAGCTTTCAAAACTGAAAATCTATTAGCAGAGCTTTGTGTTTCTTGGGAAAACTAAATCTTCCCCTCCCCCTCAAAACTTCATACATATTTTGCAAATTATATATGCATAAATTATTCCAGCATTTTAAATGGTTTCAATGTCCACATAATTTCCTCTAACCACCCCCTTCATTCTTCCCAATTAACTTGGTTAAAGTTGTTTTCTTACCTTTTTTTCTTTCTTTCTTTTCTTTTTTTGGTCACTTATTACATTTAGGTATGTTTAGGCTTCCTCTTCTGAACTCATTTCCTGGTGACAAATAAGTAAGGCATAGATGCCAGTTCTGGCTCCCAGGGATATTCAGGACCAGACAGGCTGGAGTAGGCAGGGCTGGCATCACTCTGTTTCTGAAAAAGAAAAAAAAAAAATCACTGTACAACCGATGAGCTTCTGAACACTGCAAAGAGACATTTATCAAGACTGAACACTCTGTGGGGGAGGGATGCATTTTATTTCCATCTTTTTATGTTCATCATTTGTCTGGATGGTACAAAATTCAAAAGTACAAAATTCAAAAGTAACAATGATGAATGAAAAGTCATTCTCTTACATTTATTTGTTTCAGCCACCCATTTCCCCCTCCTAGAGGCAGTCACTGTTGCCAGCTTTTCATGTATCTTTCAGGGGTGGTTAGGCATATACCAGCATGTGCCAAAAAGAGGCTACTTCCTTTTATTGTGGTAAATTTCTGGGGTCTTTTTCTGAATTGCAGTCTGCAGGAATCTGAAGTCTTTTGCTAAAATGAGAGTTAAAAGAGAAAAGTCAGCTTTCGTGTGACCTTTATTATCTCCACATTGTCTCATCCAAACAATATCATCTTTACATCTCATCAGTAAAAGTGAGATCCATTCATGTTCACTGTGCTGATTTGCTCATTTAAGGGAAAGGATGTAATGTTGTGAGGTTGAAGTCTGGACTGGGTCTGTCTGTGCTTAGGGCATAGTCATGCCGCTCTCTGCCTTTGATACCATCCTAGGGATTCCCTTCTTCACCTCTCTCCTGGGTTGAATCTCTTGCTTTCTCTGTCCCATGGTTTCCTTATTTTGAGTTTGCTACCTCATATTTGGGGAGCATGTACTACAAATACTTGTTAAGAAACATGCAAGATGCATATTTTTTGAAATTGTTCACGTCTCCTATATCTTTTATATTCTCTCCACCAGCTTGATTAACAGTTTCAGCATATGAAAAATTACAGGTTAGATCTCATTTGCCTTGAAAATATTGAACATATTAATCCTTCATCTTGATCCCCACATTGCTGTTCAGAATTCTGATTCTTAATACTGTACATAGGTTTCTTTATTATTTATAGCTCTCTTTTTTGTGAGCAATTGGGACCATATCTTTGTTCATAAGTGTTCTTCTTAACTTCACAATGGTATGCTTAATTTAATTCATTATCCTGGGTGCTTGGCGGGCCTTTTATAGAGAGAAATTTATGTCCTATGTTTTGAGAAAACTGCTTTCGCAATTTCTCCTTCTACCTTTTCTCTGCTCCATCCTTCTAGAAACCATGTTGTTCAGATATCGCATCTCTTGCATGCGCTTTTAAACTTTCTTTCCTCTTTTCACCTATTTGGTTTTTTGTTCTATTTCTTGATAGATTTAACAAACCACTATCTCAAATTTTTTTTCCTCATTTCTTCTTTAGCATGTTTGAAGGTTTTTATTAAGAAGCTGAAGGGTCGAAATAGGGATACCTAGAAACAGTAGTCTATTGTGCAGGGGGCTGGGAACTGTAACACACATTCATCTTCATTTCTTTGAATTCCATGAAAAGTGCTTACCACATCCACAGACGCTCAAGAAATAAATGGCTGTGGGATAAATGAAATAGATAAATAAATAATAAGGCCGAGATTCTAGCCCCAACTTATATTTCTTTCCCACTTTATCATTGACATGGTATGCCCTCTGTTGGTCTCAGTTTCTAACTAGCAATTTCAGACTACATTTTTCTCTCTGCTATTGACAGTTTTCACGTTATTTAATTCTAGCAATACAATTAATCTGTATTTTTTGTTTTGTGCACACTCTTTAATCTTTATGACTACTCCCATATATAATCACAGATGATTATATAGGATATATATCATACATATGTCTCTGTGCATATATATTTTTAATTAATAAATATATAAATAATCTCATAGACAAAACTTAATATACTGATAGAAAGTAACTAGTAACTTGGGATAGGTAAAAGAATTGAGCTCTGCAGTACTTGAAATACACCAAAAATTCAGCCAAATTTATTTATTTATTTACTGATAGATCTTAACTATTACTTTTTAGTAAATAAAGAAGAAGAAACAACAGAGCTGCGATTTGGTAAACTGAGTTCTTCTTTGAATAAATTTCCAAATGATTTCTGAGGTCATGTATTATACCGAGAGATACAGCTATCCATATTGGTTCATTAAGTTGTGAAACAATTTCATACAATTCTCATGATTTAGCAAGGGTCTCATGAAGAATTTTCTTGTGATATGGAACAGTACAAAAGGTTTACATCTCTTAATTACTGATTTAAGGGAAGCTATCAAGCCCTCTTATACAATAATGTCCTATTTAAAAGTAGTTTAAAAATAAGACTTCTAAATTCTGCACTTCCATATCTTTAAATCAGACAGACAACAGCCAGATTTTTCGAAATATTTGACTCTGTTTGCCAATCCACTAATTGAGAAATATGCGTTTCATTCCTCTTTTTAAATGAAAGCAGCCTGTCTGCACTGATTTCATCATCTCCATCGAGAATGTTTATCTGCCGAATGAAAAAGAAGAGTACAAATTAGAAACACTGATACATCTTCTGACGTTATTCATGTAGAAGCTAGTTCTCAAGTTGTCATTACATTTACCACATGAAAATTAGAAATGATTTGTTTGGAGACCAATGACTATTTCTAGACCCAAGATGTTTGGACAACTGTAGATAAAGTTTCATTATCAGACTGAACTAAATATGCTATAATTATATATAAATCAGGATAATTTTGCTCCATGAACTTAAGTTATTAATCTACACAGGCCAAGTATCCAGGATACCATCATTCTCTGAAATTATACAAGAGTTTTACCCAGCCAAGTATTTGAAAAGTAATGACTGAAAATTAAGGTGAAGGATTGATTGGAGAATGTCCATGTTCCTATCTGATTGTTTCCACGTTTCTTCTTGTCTGTGAAACGTAGGCTAACCTTGTCCTTCCACAAAACTTTGTGTTTCCCCATTTGTTAGCACTCTTCATGTTTAAAATTATTAGTTAAATATCTGTTTTCTCCAATTACCAGTAGGTATATTAGGCCAGAAGCCCTGCTATCTTATTCTCTTCTGTATGCCTAATGTTAATACACTAGCTTTCAACAAATATTTGTCAAATGAATGAATGATGAATGAATAAAGGAGAGGAAACCTACCTTAGGCTGATAGTTGATTTACAGAATGGAAGTTAGAAAGTTTGAATCAAGCTTGTGTTTTATAAAATTTTTATGTGGCAATAGTTACCTAACTTTAGTATGCAAAATGTTATATAGAGAGAGTTTACAAATAATAAAACATAATGGCATAGGTAGACTTCAAGTTACCTGAGTTCTAGGCAGAGTAAGGAACCAAAAAGTAAAGAAACTAACAAAAAAACCAGTGTTTCTAGTTCTGTACAGTAAGTAGTTAAGAAATAGGGTTTAAGCAGTCATCAGCATATGGAATTATTACAATTTCTAGACTAATTAGCATCACCATTCATTCAAATGACCTATGAGATGCTGACCTCTCACAATAGTTATCATATTAATCAAATGGAAAATTACACTGAAATTTGAGTTTGCCTTTTAGTACATCAAAATTTTGTATTTAAGTAAAGATGAGATTGACATTTTCAAGAATAGTTTTTCCTTCGGTATAGAAAGTTTTTGCTAATTTTGCACTTTTTTGTTCTTCTTAAAGTAAATTTCGAATGTTTTCTTTTTATATGTTAAGGACATTTAGTTTATAAAAAATGCGTAATGTTTCCCTGTAGGCATACAAATGATTAGAATGCTACAATAGCAGTGCTTTAGATATAATCTAAAAAATTCCTTGATGTGCAACAACAGAAACCAGTGATTCATGAAATTGCTGAGAGTTAGGCATATTCCTCCTTATGGAACTAATAGTTTATTCAAGACATTTTTCTTCAAACTTTGAAATAAAAATATAAGCTCTACTCAGTGTGTCAGCATTTACATTACGATGAATTTCTTACTCATGGGGAAAGCTTTAATTAAGTGTATTTAGAAGTTAGGAAATATCAGCAGTACCTCATGGTGAATAATTCGAATGTTTCTCTTCCTATCTCTGTTGGAATAAAGCAGTAAACACGGGGGGGGAAAAAGAAAAAATAGGAAGGTGGTCCTTTTCTGCCTATCAACAAAACTGTTAACTTTTCTGTACTGCACTGGTGTGCTTGGCTTCTCTCCTCCAGAATGAGGGAAATCTCCGCTTCCTCGGCTGCTTATTTGGTGCCCAGGACCCCATTCCAGTTCCCACTCAGACATCATGTTTGAAACTCTCTCCTTTTGTTCTACATCTTCAATTTCTTTCTCTATACTTGATTATTTTCCAAAATATGTTAAGTATATTCTAGTATGTCTCATTTTATTTTTTTAAATCTATATCCCAGTGTCTCATTCTGAAAAAATAAAATTCCCTTAAGATCTCTATCCATATACTATTCCATGTCTCTTCTAACAACCACTGCCAAGATACCTAAAAACCTTTGTGTCTCCCTTGGTGAGGTTTTCCTTGAGTATCCAAGGTAAGAATCTCTTGGCTGCCTTCTATCATGTCTCATTATTAATTTTCTTCATTTTTACCTATCACAGTAAGAACTTATTATATTTATTTATTCTGTAACCTATTAATCTTTCTCTTCCAAGTGGTATGTAGGTTCTTCAAGGCAGATTCCCTTAACTCTTTTGTTCATCCCTGTATCTTGAGCTCCTA
Organism: Avahi laniger; assembly: GCA_963575035.1. Classification (NCBI taxonomy): domain Eukaryota; kingdom Metazoa; phylum Chordata; class Mammalia; order Primates; family Indriidae; genus Avahi; species Avahi laniger. Next base: position 1,414 of record CAUYSK010022251.1, on the reverse strand, counting down.
GAACAGAGTAGTGTTCAGAACAGAGTAGTTGCTCAACAGACATTTATTGAATGGATGGAAGGACCTATACCAACCAGTTCCTTTGGGAAAATCAACAGCGTTTAGACCCAAGGATTAGAGATCAACTCTAAGTAACAGTACAGACAAGGCAAAGTATTTTTTTGCCACCTTACATTTCTCTATCCTTCCCTTCTTCTTTCTTCCAGATACCTAGTACCCTTTTGCCTTTTCACTATAATATTCTATCCAGTATTTTGACCTTTATACAGACCCCGATTTGCCAAAGTAATCATCGATTTCAATAATCATTCACTTCAAGTAGTTCATCTACCTTTAGATGAGTAGTAAGAGGAAGCCTGCTATTTCATTTAATTCATTATATTAAGACAAAATTTAAGATTTGCTTTTCTCTTCCCTGCTTGCTTTTCCCAAATGCATCTTAAATTTTTCAAAGGAGCAATTATATTGTAGCTGTGTTTGGTAGGAAATCAGGTTTTATCTGATTCTCCAAACATCTTCATTAATTCCCAAAGATATCTATTTAACTGTTCCCCAAACAACTTTCACTACTTTTTCTACTGTCATGTATATTGATCCTGAACATAGTATGCATAAATTTCTAAAATTACTTTCAACATCTTTATCCTTCCAAACCTTCTTTTCCTGCTTTTCTCATCTCTATTAACAGGACTATCATCCACCATTATTGTATTAATATTAATATATAAACATCATCATATGACTTTATTACTCAAGATACAAAAGAATTATCAAATTCCTTCACTCTCTGCATATTTAGTCATCAAATGTTGTCAATCCTAATTGCAAAGTGACATGAAATCCATCAATTCCTCTTCTTATTTATAATTCTCACTTGTTCTTGTTCCATCTTAGTTGAGGGCTTTGCACCACAGGTTTGGGTAGGCCCTCCTGCACACTGCTAGTGTGATCTGGCTAAAAAGCAAATTTTCGGGCCATTCCCACTAACAACAGGAAAACAATTCTTTCAGCATCTCGACCTTGCCTTCCTTCTGAAACTAAACTCCCAACTTTTCCATATACAGCACATGACAATTATAACTAAAATGCCAATTTTTTTTATTTCAGCGTATTATGGGGGTACAGATGTTTAGGTTACGTATGTTTCCCTTGCCCCCCCTCCCCCTCTAAGTCTGAGTTTCAAATATGTCCATCCTTCGGGTGGTGCACATTGCACTCTTTGTATATGCATATACCCGTTCCCTCCTCCCCTCTCCCCCCTCCACCTCCCCCTCCCCCCTGTCCAACATCCAATAGATGTTATTCTTATATGTGCACTTATGTGTTGATCAGTTAATACCAATTTGATGGTGAGTACATGTGGTGCTTGTCTTTCCATTCTTGGGATACCTCACTTAGTAGAATGCGTTCCAGC